>PVHY01001960.1:0-139657 GCA_004024945.1 Uropsilus gracilis | reverse complement strand
ACCACATCTCCCCTGGTCTCTTTGCCTCCTTTCTTTTTGCTGTTTGTCCTTGTTTAGTCCTTTAGTCTTTTTTTTTTTTTTTTGATCCATTTCCTCATCCTTGGTGAGGGTAAGATTTCCCCGGACTTGGTAGAACGTGCTGTTTCCTGTACTGCTTTTGGAGCACCTTTGGTCTTGGTGGATCTCTTCTCCACAGTTTGTGCTACGTTTTGTTGCTCCTTCAGTCATGTTTCAGGTCTTTGGCTTTGGGGGCATGACTCCACCTTATATTTTGGAAGAGCAGATCCTCGAAGGGACATCCATCAGCTGATGGTAGGTCTCCTCCCTTGGGGCTTTGTTGTGGGGCCACTGCCATTAGACAAGCCTCTTTTTTTTTTTTTGAGTCTAGGTCTTGCTATTTTTGCCCGTGGAGCTGCAGGCTACTGTTGCCCGTGGTACCACAGACTCAAGCAATCCCCTGCCTCAGCTTCTCATGTAGCTGGGATTACAGGCGTGCGCCACCAGGCCCAGCTATTTGGGGCTAGGTCTCGCTGTGTTGTCCCGAGCAGGACTCAGACCACATTCCCTAGCCCCGGCTGCTTCTCAGGCTGATGGTTTATCTGCTTTTTTTCTCTCACAAGTTTCAGTATATTTTGCTTATCTTGAATTTTTGGTATTTTAACTATTATGTGTTCTGCTGTAGTTTTTCTTAAAAATATTTTGGTGGTCTTCTAGTTTTTTGTATTTCTATTGTCATTCCTTTCTTTAGATTTGAAAAACATCTGTGATTATGTCTTCAAAATTTTTCTGAGTTCCTTTGTGTTTCTCTTCTCCTTCTGGCATGCCTATTAATCTGATGTTGGTTTTTCTCAAGTTGTCAGATATTTCCCTGAGTGTATTTTTAATTTTTTTCTTTGTATCACTCTTTCCTTATTTTATATTTAGGTCTGAATCCTCAAGAGTGCTAATCTTTTCTACCATTTCTTCTTTTCTTTATTCTTGGCTTTCCCCTGAGTTCTTTAATCTTTTACTTTTCTGTTAGTTTCCATTAGTTTTTTAAAGAATTCATTCTCATTAAAAAAAAATTCTTTATTTTTATATAAGGTTTACATTTCTTTTCCTTTGGGTGTTCCTTCCTGCTCCCTTTACCTTTGTCCCCCCATCTAGCCACTCCATTTCCTCTTTCACTGCCAGTTGTTGGTCAATTTTTAGCCCATTCTTCCTTGTCTTTCCTGGAGCAATGTCCTTTTCCCTGGTGAAGACACGTTTTCCTGGGACACAGCTGCCTTAGTTTTCTAGATATATCTTTGCTATTGGTAGCCAGTTCATATATGTTTGACTACTTCCCATGCCTCTTCTTTCTTACTGGTCACCTTTCCTAGCCCAGTTTCTGTTACATTTTGTTTCTTCTTTGCTTTATAATTCAGTTTCTGGCATTGGGAGCATTTCACCCAACTGGTGTCCATATAAAAAGTCTCAGGATTATCACTGGCTAATTGTTGGCCCCGCTGGTTGTGGGGCCTCTGTCCCATCTCTGTGGCTTTCTTCTCCCTGTGGAAGAGAGGGTGCCGAACTCACACTGAAAGTTTCTCTGAACTAGGAATTCCATTCCCATCTGTGGAAATACTGTAACAGTTTGTCACTATAGTTGTTCACACAACTCTGTGTCCCATGGAAGCAAAATGTTGGTAGCGAAATGTTCATTTGTTCCGGGTCCTAGTTCTTTCTCCTCACCTCCATGTTCATGTGTATCTGCCTTTGAATCAGTGATTTAGTTGTTCCTGGTGAGAATTAACTGGATTTGAATTAAATCAGAGGGCCAATAAACTAAATACACCCCCGATTGGCTCATGTGCCTAGTAGTCATTCACATTTTTTAATCCACTGATTGCTTTCTTCATCTCATTATTTTTGTCTTCTCTGTTAAATCTTATTAGCAGAAACAAGTCAAAAAGAAAAAGAAACCAAATGGTTTCAGTAATATATGGCACATGGGAAAAATAAACAAAAAGCCAAGATGAAAAGTCAAACAAACTAACAACCAAACTGAAGCACACAAGTTGGGGCAGGGGGAAAAGGGGAGGGATGGTGGGGAGGGTGAGGCGGATGAATCCCTGGGATTACAAAGATGTGAAATTTATATATAAATAAATTTTTGAAAAATTTTAAAAATCTTTTATTTTTATTATAAGGGGTACTGTATTCTTCCTCTGTCAGATCATGCTAGCTTTCCATTTTTCACTCCTGTTGTTGATTTTCATGGAGTAACTTTCTGAGCTGCATAGTTCTTAGGGGGATTAATATGATTGTGTGTGATTTCCCTTTTTTCCATAGTTTGCTTTCATGTTTGTTCTGCCTGTGCTTTACTACTACCACTGGTACCAGCAGGCGTTATTTTTGATGTTTGCCTGATTTTAGAAGTATTTACTGAGTTCTTGTGCTGCAGTTGGTGGGCAGGGGTAGAGGTGCAGGTTCCTGAAACTTCTCCTTCAGGTTCTCTTGTCCGGATCTGTTAGTGGTGTCTGAAGTTTCTAGCTCTAGAGTCGGATGTTTGTGTTTCAGGGATGGAGCTCAGTCCCAGCTAAAAGGTCCTGCTTAACCAGTTTGGTGGGGGTGGTTTTCCCATGACACAGTGTGCTGCATTGTGGTCCTTCCCTGCCATTCCAAGGGCTGGGGCTTGCCGATTAGAAGGGCCAGCATGCAAAAGCAGCACCTGGTCCTGTGCTCACCACCTCCCAGATTGCCTGCTGCAGTTCACTGCTTTGGGAGCCTTCCCTGCCATGTCAGAGGGCTGGGATATGTTGATGAGGTGGGCTGTTGCACACAAATGGTATCTGTGCTTGTGCTCACCATTTCCTGGATTGCCTAGCATCGTGTGCTGTGGTAGGAACCTTCTTTTGTTTGTTTTCTTTCCTTCTCAATTTCTTGAGTTTTAACAGGGTAGACATTAGTTTACCTTTGAATGTTTACTAAAACTATTTCATGAAACAAACTGATTTCCAGATTTTGTTTTTGGGGGGAGTTTTATTATTGTTTCAGTTTCTTGTTTGTAATTAATTTCTTCTTTGTTCATCCTTGGGTGATTATATCAATATACAAATTTGGCCATCTCATCTAGATTCTTAAATTGTTTGCATATAAATACTCATAGTAATGTCTTTTTCTCTGGATTAACGTTACATCTATTATGCTTTCTCCTCATCATTTATGATTCAATTTACTTGATCTTTCTCCTTTTGTGTGACCCTGGCTAGAAATTTGTCTGTGTCTCTTTAAAAAGAACTAGCTTTTGTTTTCATTGCTCTTTGGGTCTTTTATTTGTTAAACTTTCTATTTCATTTTTTTTCTGCTTTAATGTTTATTATTTCCTTTTTTACCCTGGCTTTTGGGATATTTGTTCTTTTTGTAGCACTCTAACATGGGAGATTAGATTGTTTCTTTGGATTCTTCTTGTTTCTTGATGTGGCCTTTAGCTCTCTATATTTTTGTTGCATTCTGGCAACAATACACTAATAAAATTGCATAGAGTGTAAGTATGATAATATAATGATAAAGAAGCAGGGAGTTGTGCAGCAGGTTTCTAACGGTAGATGTAATGAAAAACAGTGAGAACCTAGTCTTGTTTTATTGATGGAAATATCATACAGCATCAATCATATGGCAAAAATATGTACTTTGGGCTTTAGTGTTTAGGGGGATGTGTTCTCTGCTGACCAGATATCTCCTCAATCATCAGATCTTATAATTAAACAATACTCTCAACCCATATTTACAGTTCAAATCTTATCAGCAAAATATTTCACTGATCAAGCTCTGGGGGTACAATGTCAGAAGGTATGCTGGACCCTAGGTCTTCCTAATCATGCCTCTTGATGCATATTCATTGGTCCAGGGTGATCTTACTGTCCTGCATTTCCTTAACTAAAAAGGTACCTTGTGGCATTAGTCTGTTACATACTTTAGGTTCGGTATCTGATTGGTTGGTTGGCTCTGACTTGCACTGCACATAGCATTCAGCAGATATACATAATTTCCTTATAATACTGCTTTTGTTGTGTCCCATATGTTCTTGATGGTTATGTGACCTTATTATCATATTCAGATTTATTTTATTTCTTTTTTTATTTCCTCATTTACCCAGTGGTCTTTCATTATTGTCTTATTCCGTTTCCACATAAAATGGGATTTCATTGCTTTTATAGCTGATTTCTAGCTTGATATATTGTTCATGTTCTTTGTTGATGTAGATCTTGTGATCCAGTATGAGGTCAATCCTGGAGAATAATCTCTGTTAAGCCTGATTGCTTTTGCTAGGAATTTAAATATCATGTGGAATAGAGATGACAAGGTTGGAAATCTTTTGTTCCTTATTTATGTGGAAAAGTTTTTAGTACTCATCACTAAATATGAATTTTATTGTGGACTTTTCATATATCATTTCAATTATCTTGAAATAACTTCCTTCTTTTCCTATTTTTTTGAATGCTGTCATGAAGTAGAATTGAATTTTGTCAAATGCCTTTTCTGTAGACATTGAGATTATCATTCCCTAGTAATAGGATAAACATGCTTTCATGTGTTTATTGATCATATGTATTATTTTGGCATTAAGACATCTGCATATTTTAAAATATTTTTTGTTTTATATATTTATATTCACTCTATCATCTTTACTAATTATATTGAGGTAACATTGTTGTTTATATATTAAAAGTATAGGATCACCCACTTCATTCAGTTTAATTTGTTACCATATGACAACTTCAATTAAGATACCCATAGTCCTCAACACATAACAAGTTCTAGAAATCTGACTAAAGAACTGAAGCTATGAGAATGAAAAAGGGAGAAAAGTGGGGAGGGAACACAATGTTTTGATTACATTTGATGCCATATTAATGGGGTGGTTACCCTGATTTTTTTTTCTGCTGCTTCGTCATTTATATATAAACATCCTACATATTTTTATACACAAAATTTGCTGCCTGACACCTTGCTGTATTCATTTATTATTTTACTAGCTTTTTATTGCAAGTTTTCATACTTTATGCATGTTATGTCATCTACAAGATTGATAATTTTACTTTTTCCTTTACAATCTGTACGATTTTTATGCATTTTCTTGTGTAATTGCTCTTACTGTTTCCAACATGACATTAAATAGCAGCAGTGATAGTGGACATTCTTGTTTTATTTATGATCTTAGAACAAAGTTTTAGTTTTCAAAAAATGAGTATGAGTTGGCTGTGGTTTTACTATATATTGCCTTTAACATGTTGTTGATAAAGGAAAAAAGACAAACTGCTTCTGTCTTCATTTGTTAAGATAGTTGTCATAAAAAGGATGTCTTTTCAAATTATTTTTATGCATCTATTCAGAGGGTAAAGTGATTTTTGTTCTTCCTTTTTTATGTGTTGTATCACATTTGTTGCTTTATGTATGTAGAACCAAATTTGCATCAATGGAATAAATCCCAGTTGTTCATGGCATATAATTCTTTTAATGTACAGCTGAATTTTATTCAGTAGTGTTTTGAGAGGTTTTTGCATCTATGTTCATCTAAATACTATTTTGGATTTTTTTCCACTTCAGCTAGATTGAAAAATGTTTTGCAATATAATTGTTACAGATGTCATTGCATTATCCTTTGTATTTCTGTGACATGTTGTAATTTACCTTTCATTTCATATAAATCTATTTGTTTTCTCACTCATCTTGTTCATGAGACTCACTAAATATTTGTCTATTTTGTAAATTTAAAAGAAGAAACATCTATTTTCATTGTTTTTAAATTGTTTTTAGGCTATTTATAACATTTTTTTTTACAAAAAATACCAACTTGGTTTATTGGATAAAAACAGTGGTACTGCTGGTGGGAATGTAAACTCATCCAGCCACTATGGAAAGCAGTATGGAGGACCCTCAAACTCATGAAAATGGAATTACCATTTGACCCAGCAGTTGCGCTTCTGGGAATCTACCCAAAGGGGACCTCAATGTGGGTACAAAAGGACACCTGTGCTCGGATGTTTACTGCAGCACTATTTATAATTGCAAGAACATGGAAACAACCCAAATGCCCCAGAACAGATGAGTGGATGAAAAAGATGTGGTATATATACACAATGGAGTATTACTCATCAATTAAAAATGACAAATTTGATGAATTTACAGACACCTGGATGTACCTAGAAGAAATCATTCTAGCAGAAACAAGCCAGATAGAAAGGGACAGAAACCAAATGGTTTCACTACTATATGGTCAACCAAATGAAACTACACAAGGAGAGAGAGGGGACCAGCTGGAGCGGGCGGGGAGGGGAGGTGATGGTGATGGGTGACTCCCAGGGACTGAAATGATGTAAAAAAATAATAATAAAGCAGATATTGGTAAAAAAAAAAAAAAAGATAGGCAAAAAAAAAAAAAACAGTGGTAAAATGGACATAAAGTCAAAAGTTAGAAGAGGATATTTTTACATCCTCCCCCCAATCAAAACTACACTTCCCATCATTTGTGATTACAGTAATGGAGCCAGAGCCCCTTAAAACCTCTTACTCTTCACCTGCACTGGAAACAAGCCCCCTGCAGTAGAATCCAGGAGAGGAGGAAGTCAGAGGCATTTCAATTTTACTTCTTCATCCCTCAAAGTCTCCAGGTAGGAGGGAAACAGGAAAAGGGGCCAAAAGGATTGGGGACTGGTTTCTAGGGCCCACTGCCCAAGATGTCCTAGAGACAGCTATCCTTATCCCCATCAAATCCTTAACAAGTACCCCTGTTAGGTACCTGTTAACAGGTCCTGGGAGGGAGAAGAAAGGGGGTAGTTCGTTAGAACCAGATGTGGTTTCAAAATCTTTCCTCAGTGTCAATACATTTATTTTTGATTTAACCTTTCTTCTTTCTATTGCTGCTTTCTTCTTTCTATTGACTTTGCATTTATATTTTCTACTTTTTAGTTCCTGTTCACGTAAACTTATATTTTATTTGTGATTCATATTGTTTCATGAGATAGGCCTTTGTTGCTATAAACTTTTTATTTATTATTTCTTTCTCTGCATTCCATGGCCTTTGATATGTCATACCTTCATTTGTACTTATTTAAAATTTGTTTTAACCTTGGTTTTCTCATTGATCCAAGTTTTTAGTAGTGTTACTGATTCTCTGTAAATTTATGGATTCCTCTTTGTTCTTGTGGTTTATTTCTACTTATATTGTGCTCTAAAAAATTGCTTGATTTGATATCAGTTGTCATATTAATTGAGAATTCTATATCCCCAAATTTGATCTCCTCTTGAAAATGTTTCATGAGCACTTGAAATGAATGTGTATTCTGTTGCTTGGAGATGGAATGAGAATATTTGCTTGTTAATTTTCTGTGTCGATGGTCTCTTCATTGCTGCAAGTGCTACAATCCTCTGTTATTGTTTTGCTTTGTCTCCCATTTCGTCTACAAATATAATGCTTTAACATTTTAGTGTAGTTATGCTGAATATATGTATGTTAATAAATATTATGTTGTCCCTTTGCTATTATAAAAGATTCATTTTGTCTCATTAATTTTTTGACTAGAGTCTATTTTATCTGACAAAAGTATAGACACCAAATTATTAATTGTCCACCAATGCAGTACATTTTTCTTTCCTTTCCTCTTTGTTTTTAACCCTCTCTCACTCTATCACACTTTGATAGCTTAATCAGTTATTAAGTGTTAGTTTGTCTTTATTTGATTCTTAATTTAAATTGCAGATTGGTAACGTGGTATTTTTTTCTCTTACTGACTTATTTCACTTAGTATTATCCACCAATGACATCTGTGTTACGACAAATAGTATGACCTCATCTTTTTGGATTGCTGAATTATAGTCCACCTCTTTGTTATCCACACATCTGTTGGGGGCACATAAGTTGTTTTCAAATTTTAGATACATAAATGGCACTCCAATAAACATGGAAGTGCAAGTTCTGTGTTAAATTAGTGATTTATATTTTTTGAAAGATTACTAGGAATGGAATTAATAGTTCCCATGACTGATAAAATTTTTCATGTTTTGAGGCACTCTTATGCTGCTTTTCTTAAGATTTGGGACAGTTTGGATGATTAAAAGTGTAAGAGGATTTACCTTTTTCCACATCCTCACCAGAATTTGTTATTTCTGGTCTTTTCAGTGTAGGCTACTCTCACAAGTGTGACATGGTATCTCACTATGTTCTGATTTACATTTCTCTAAAAATAAGTAATAGCAAACTTGTTATTTCATTTTCTTCTTTGAGTCTGAATGTCTCCTTTGGACAAATGTCTGTTTAGCTCTGCCCAATTTTTAGCTGCGCTAGTTTGATTTTGTGGAGTTTCATGAGGTTTTTTTTTTTTTCAATCTCTTTGATAGCAGCTTTTGTCAGAAGTATGTATAAATATATTGTCTGATTTTGTTCTTTTTAGTTATGGATTTCTTGCTATATAGAAGATATTTAGTTTGATGTAATTTCAGTTCTCTCTTTTTTCATTCCTTCCTGTTGGGGATGAATCCCTAAAGGCATCAATAAAGGCTGTGTCATGAAATGTTTTGCCTCAATCTTATTCTATGTGTTTATGACTTCAGGCTTTAATACAAGTCTTCTATCCATTTTGAATCAATTTTTATGTACACAGTGATATAATAGTCTAGTTCCATTTTTTTTTTTGCATGCACCCTGTCCAGTTTTCAAAACACCATTTATTTTTCTAGTGTATGTTTTAGGCTCTTTATCATAGGTTAACTGTCTATAAATGTGGAGTTATTTTTGGGCTTTTAATTCTATTCTATTGAGTCATGCCTCTATTTGTGTTCCTGCACTAACTCGTTTTAATTGGTATGTTTTATAATATAATTTAAGGTCTAGATTAGATTACTTTATTCTCTGAATTGAGTTTGCTATTCATAGTCTTTTTGATACATATGAATTTCAAGGGTTTTTACCTAAGTTCTTTGAAGAATGCCATTAATGTTTTTGAAGGGATTTTGTTGAATTTGCATAGTGTTTTGGGGAGGATGAACATTTTGAAAATGTTGATTTTTCCAATTCACAAGGAGGAAATGTTTCTTATTGTCTTCTTCTATTTGTTTCAACAATGTCTTATAATTTTCTTTGTATACCTTTTATATATTATATATATATTTTATATATATACCTTTTATATATATACCTTTTATATGTACCTTTTATTCCTTTTATACCTTTTATATATTTTATACTTTTATATATTTTATACCTTTTATACCTTTTATATATATTTATATTTTATATTTATATATATTTATATATATACCTCTTATATATATTTATATATATACTTCTTTGTATACCTTTTATATATTTACTGATAGGTATTTAATTATTTTCATATAGTTGTAAATGGGAACATTTCATAATTTCTTTCAATTCTATTTCACTGCTAATATACAAGAAGGCAAATGATTTATGTGTGATGGTTTTATACCATGGCACTTTGCTAAACAATTGTTTCAATTAGTTTTCCCATGACATATTGAGGGTTCTCTATATATTATTATCATGTCATCTGCAAATGATAGATTTCTTTCTTCTTTCTCAAGTTGGATTAGTATGTTGTTTTTGTCTTGTCTAGTTGCTCTAGCTAGAACTGCCAATGCTATGTTGAAAAGGAGTGGCGAAAGTGTTCATCCTTACCTTGCATCAGATCTTAGTTGAAAAGTTTTCAGGCTTTCACCACTGAAATTATATTATGTATGGATTTGTTATAAATAGCTATTTTATGTTAACTTATGTTCCATTTATCACTATAAATTGATGTCAGATTTTATAAAATGCTTTATTAGCATATATTTAAAGGGCCAAATATTTATGTATTTTTGCTGCTGTGTGTTGAACCATGTTGATTTATTTTCATGTATTGAACCATGTGTGCTTGACATAAATCCCACTTGGTCATGGTATTATACATTTAATTAATTATTGGATTTGATTTGTTAGGATTTTACTAAGGATTATTTGTGTTCATTGGGGAGATTGGTCTGTCAGTTTTTTAATGTGTTTTCTTTGACTTCAATATTAGAGTAATGGTGTCCTAATAACAATATTTGGAGGTATTTCTTTTTCTTTTCAATTTTTTTTGAAGAACCTGAGGAAGATAGGTAGTAGTTCCTTTGATGGGTTGGTAGAATTCACTTGAGAAGCCATCTGGTTCTGGGTTTTTTGTTTTGGTTTTTTTTTTTTTTTTTTTTTTTTGGATTACTATAAAGAACCAGGGGGCAGAGTTGCAAGAAAGGACTAATGAAAGAGATTAATACAGGCAAAGACTGCGGGCTATCAGAAGCGTGGCTGGTAGCAACTTCAAGATAAATTACTAAGCCTTTTATAGGGTTTAGGCAAGGGGGAAAAAGAGGGGTGGCCAAGAGAATGTTTTACAATGAATTAGGGAAGACTAATTGCTAAGGTAATAGACTTTGGGTAAAACATTAGTTTCTGTGAGATAATGGTGGGCCAGGGATTTACCCATACATTGTTGGTAACTTCTAAGAAATGTTTCTTAAGGTAAATATTGAGCAAATGGAGAAGCTGCTCTTTGCTCTCTAGACATTCATGTTAGTTTTTGTCTTCAGTGTTCTGAAACCAGATAAGATAGTAAAATGAAGTTTTCTTCATTTCAGTCATGAGTCCTATTCAGTCTCAGCTGGCAGCCTCTGATAGATTACTGTTTAATTTCTTTGTTTCTGATTGATTTATTTTGTGTTCCTCTTTCTTCCATATTCAATCTTGTGTTACATGATTCTAAGCATTGGGCCATCTTTTCTAGGGTTTTAGCTTTATTAGTGCATAGATGTTAATAGGACTGTCCTTATACTTTGAATTTCTGTACCAACTTTTCCAACTACGGTTCTTTTGCTTTTATCCTGTTTATTTGAGATTCCTCCATTATTTTGATGGTGAGCCTTGCTAGAGATTTGTCTATTTTTTTTAAAGAAGCAGCCATTGAGAGAGAAGTTTCCTTAGCTCTTTTTTATTTCTGAATGTGGGCCTGTATTTTTACATATTATCTCTTCTACATTTGTTATGTCTTTAGATATTTGTGTGCTCATTTTAATTTGTCACAAGAAATTTTTAAACTTTCTTGTTGATTTGCTTAATAATTCATTAGTCTTTTAATAGAGTATTATTCAGTCTCCATACATTAAATGATCTTCCTGCTTTCTTTTGATAGTTGATTTCTAATTTGATATCTTTATGATGAGAATATTCTAGGTATGATTTCAATTTCTGTGAATTTGTTGATATTTCTTAGGGATTTCAGAATGCTTTCTAGTCTGATGAATGTGCCATGTGCTTTTTTAAAGAAAGGTATATACTCATTTTTGACATTGCAGTTTATATATATATATATATATATATATATATATATATATATAAAACGGAGAAGGTATGATTTCATTTGATGCATATCTGCATATCTAGTGATATGTGTTATGATGTCCTTAGTCATTAGTGTCCCTCCATCTCCTGTTATCTTTTTTAACTGTAAATATGTTTTGCCTGCTATAAGTTTTTGCTGTCTCTGCCTTATTTTGAGCCTGTTTAATTGCAAGATTGTTTTTGTAACCCTTTATTTTGAATCTGTTTGACTTTGGGATTTACGTGTATTTCCTGGAACCAGCAGATGACTGGATTCTGTTTCCTGATCCATCTAGATACTATGTGTATTTGATTGGAGAATTCAGTGTATTGATATTTGAAATGATAAATGATGTATGAGAGTCATTTGCTGCCATTTTACACTTAATGTTTGGGATCAATCTATTTCATTAGTTTGCTCTTTGATTTAGATTGTGTAAGTTCCTTTCAATATTTCTTGGAGGAGTTATTGTTTTCAAACTCCTTGTATTTCTCTATATATTAAAAGGTCTTTATTTCTCCCTCATATATAAGAGAAAGTCTTGCAAGATAGATAATTCTCTGCTGGAAGTTTTTAAGAATCTAGAACATGGTGTTACCTTCCCTCTTCACTCATAGTGTTTCTTTGGAGAAGTCCAATTACCAATGTTAGCCTGATTGTGGTAACTTTATAGGTTTACTGCTCCTTCTCCACTGCATGCTTCAATATTCTTTCCTGTCCCATCTCTTGGAAATTTCACCATTATTTGTCTTGATGTCCACATCATTTTATCCCAGTATGGAGGTCTTTTTTTTTAGCTTACTGAATTTTTACATTCATTCACTTCTCCATGTTCAGGAAGTTTTCATCCACTATTACATTGAATATACTTCTGTTCTTCTCTCTGATATTTCCCTCTGGTATTCCCATTATAGTTATGCTATTTTCTTCCTCAGGGTGTTGGGTAATCCTAATAGTCTTTTTTCCTTTTTAAAACTTCATATTTTTCTTTCATTCTCTTCCTGTTACTTTTTCTTTTTGTACATGTGCATCTTCAATTATACTGACTTCTTCCACTCTATCTTCTCTCCTTCTGAGACACTTATGATTTCCGCCCTGTACTTTTTAAATCTTGAAAGTACTTTATGGTAAAGGAAGGGGAGGGAGGATGATCAAAACAGAGAGGGGGGAGATACAAAGGAATATGGTGATGGTTCACAGGTGATAATTTGGTAAAGAACTATGGGGACGTCAATGTAAGAAAAAATAAAAATAAAATAAATATTGAAACTCAATATTTCTTATTTAGCACTTCATTTTTTGTCTTCATTTCACTAGATTTTATTTCTAAGGACATGTATTTGTTTTCCTGAAATTTCTTCCAGTTCTTTAACTACTTAACCATTGCAATCCTAAGCTTGGTATCTGATAGGGAGATCATAACTTCCATGTTTTGGAATTTGGGTTCTGGAGATATGTTTTGCTGTGTTGTAAATTCCTTTGTGTACTTGTGTACCATTTTCTTTTTTTGCTTTTCTTTCTTCCCCCTATTAGCTTTGGAACCAGCTGCTGGTTGTGAGGTATCCTCTGGGATTTGCTCCTTCTCCCTCGCTCATCAGGTGTCTCACCTATCTGAAAAGCAGATGGCAAGTTCTCACATGATATCACAGGGCATCTGTCCACTATGACCCCTTCACAGCCATGGATCTGGGTTCTCATTGATCTGGGCAAGCACTGATGTGATCTCACAGAAGTTTGAAAGGTCTCTGTCCACTCTGGCACTTTTTCAGCACAGCATTGGTGCACATTCTCTGTTTTGGGCAGTCTTTGGAATTGTCTTATGGGAGATTGTGAGTAGTCCTTAAGTTTAAATCAATGTTTGCCTTTACAGCTTGAGAATCTTGCAAGTGATGGTTTTATGAGTTGTAAGTTTCATCCATCTGGCAGCTCTGTGTTTTTTGGTTGCAATTTTATACCATTTCATTAAAGGTGATTCACTAATATTTGCTACCACTAATTTATCATTTGAATTTTCATTCTGTCCATATATTTATTATCTCATTCAATTTTGCTCCTAAATATATTTTACTTTAAATAATTTTTGGTAGAGCTCCTTCAAATATTTCTTGTAAAGCATATGTGTTTCTAACAGTCTTCTTCAATTTTTGCTCTTGTAAATCTTTATTTTGCGATTATATCTGGAGAAAATCTTGAAGAAGGTAGTGTTCTTCATTGGCCATAGTTATCTTTGAATATTTTAATAGCAATTCTACTCTATCCTTGCTGCTGAAGAATCTTATGATGACCTAGTGGGAGTAACTTTATAAAGCTATCTGCTATTTCCACAGTAAGTAGTTTGAAAGTTCTTTTTCTTTAAAATCGTACTTTTAATTAACATACAATTTACTTGACATGAGGTAAATAATTTAACATATGCAATTCAGTGGCATTTTTTTCATGCAAAATATTATCCCATTATTACCTCCATCTAATGGCAAACTTTCTTTTATTTCTAAAGCAAAGCCCAAACACACTAAGAACATAGTCCTCATAATACCCTCTCTTTGGTATGCAGCAACCATGTTATCTTCTTTTGCATTTATACAAAACCTCCCATACTTCATATAAATAGAATCAAAACTGTGTGATCATCTGTCTTCTTCCACTTATAACATTTTCAAAAGTCATTCATGGTATAGCTTGTATTACTATTTCCTTTTTACTGTTCAATAATATGCAATTTTATTAAAATATCACAAATTATTTGTTCATTCATCAGTTGATGAACAGTTGTGTTTTCATCTTGTAATAAAATTGTAGACAATATTTGAACATTTTTTCAAATTTAAAAGAAAATTCCACATCTAAATGTAAAATTGCTACATCATGTGATAATTTCATATTTAATTTACGGATAATCTGATGATAATGGTGATGATGATGATGGCCATCCATGTGGGTGTGAAAATATGTTCCTATGCCCCATCTATAGGTGAGAGCATATGCTCTGTCATTTTCTTTCTGACTTATTTTTGCTAATATGATCTCCTCTAGGTCCATCCATGTTATCCAAATGCTTTATATTTATCAGTTTTTATTGCAGCATAATATTCATTGTGCAAATATACAACATCTTTTTCAATCACTCATATTTCAAATCTTTACTCATTTTAAAAATTTGTTGGTACAATACTTGTTGAGTTTTAAAAGTTCTGGTGTATTATGTTGAATGCATTTTGCATTTTGAATTACTCATACATTTCTGGGACAAATCTCACTTTCCCTTCACACACACCAACATTTCTGGATCTTTGTCTTTTTCTCTCTCTACATCCTCCTAATGTCAGTTTTCAGGATATTTATTGATGGTCACCTTTTTTTGAGTGTATTTATCGAATTGTTATGCAAATATATAGTATTTGTTTATCACTTTTACTTTGCTGTATGTTTCTCAAATTCCTCCAACTTGTTGAAAATAACTGCATTTCATCCTTTCTTTTGACTATATAATATGCCATGGTGTAGATAAAGCACATTTTATGATCCAAATATTGATGAAAATTTAGGCTGCTTCCATGTCCTAGGTACTGTAAATTATGTTGCTATAAACATTGCTTAATATAGGAGGGCTTTTTGGGTGTTGATTTTTAATGCCTTTTCTTTAGATAAATGCCCAAGTGTGGTATTACTTTAGTCTTTATACATAAATACAGATCATTTTTCATAATGATCTCACAGTTCACATTCCCACCAACAGCATAATATGGATAATTTTTCTCTGCATCTTTTCCAACACTTGTTGTTTGTCTTCTTCAATATCTAACATTCTCTTGGGTGTGTCATAGTATTTCAATGTAGTTCAATCTGTATCTATCTTACTGGAAGTGATGAACATTTTTTTCATGTCATTTGGCGTTCTGGAGATCCTCTTTGGTCAATTGTTCACATCTACTTTCAAGTTATTAATTGCTATTTGTTTATTCGTTGTTGAAATGTGTGAATCTGTTGTATATGTTTGTTATTAACACCTTCTCATGTATATATATATATATATAATATGCAAATATTTTTGCCCACTCATGATGACTATGTAATAATCTTGTATTTCCATTAACTGTATAGAAGATTTTAATTTACAGCTATACAAATGGTGTATTCTTTATCTTCATTTCCTTTGCCATGGGAGTTAGTTAACAAAAAGTATCTTTATTGAAGATATCATGGAACATGTCTTAATTTTCAATTTTACCAACATCATTTATTAGGGAAAAAGATCTTGTCCCTGTGTTATGGTTATGGATGACGTATCATAAATTAGCTGCTGGTATATGCATGAATTCATTTCTGGACTTTTTTTCTGTATCATTGGAAGATCTGATTAATTTTTGTGTCATTACCATATTGTGTTTCATACTGCTGCTTTAGTGCAAACTTTGACTTCAGTTAACATGAAACCTATTTTTCTTGCCTTTCTTTTTCAAGTAGTTTTTACAATTCAATATCTTCTGTGGTCCCATATAAATTTCAATTTTTTTCATTCAATTTCTTCAGAGAATATAGCTGATATTTTTACGAGAACTGTGCAAATAAGATAGTTTACCAAGATAGCCATTTTGATTATATTGATTATCCCAATCGATAAGCTATGGATATCATTCCATCTTCTTATGTCACTAACGTTCTTTACTAATATCTTGTAGTTCACATTATAAGCTTAAATCTACTTTTGCTAGGATGATTCTGGGGTATTTAATTCATTGTGAAGCAACTATAAATGTAGTTATTTTCTTAATTTCTTTTACTACTTGCATACTGTTTTCTGTAAAAAAAACTTTTCTACATTTCTATGCTAATTTTGCAGCATGCCATTTTGTTGCATTTCTTTATTGTTTTCTAGTAGCATTTTTATTGAATCTTTAGGATTTTTTTATATAATAGCATGCCATCTGTGAATAATGATAGTTTTGTTTCTATTCTGACTTGGACATTCTTTATTTCCTGAGGGTTTTTTTTCTGATAGCTTTGAACAAAATCTAAAACTGAGTTAAATAGTGGTGTGGTGACAAGGGGCATAATTGTCTTGTTCCAAATCAAATGGGAAAACTTTCATCTTTTCATTTAGGATTACATTAATTTTAGTTTACAATATTTGGCCTTTGTTTTATTAAAATAGGTTCCTTCTATTCATTTTTCTAAAGAGCTTTTTCATTTATATATGTATTTCACACTTTTGTATTCCTTGGGGATCACCCATCACCTCCCCCCCCCCAGTAGTGTACTTTAATTTGCTTGTTATCTCATTTTGACTTTTCCTCCTGGTCTTTTGCTTGTTTTCCCTATAGCCCATATGTTAGTGAGACCACTTGATTTCTGTCTTTTCTTCCTGACATATTTCTGTTAATATGATTTCTTTTATCATAAATTCATCAAAAATGTCATTTTTATTTGATGAGGATTATTCCTCTGTGTACATATACCAAATTTTTTTCATCCATTCATCTATCTTGGATATGTGGATTGTTTCCATATCCAATTATAAATAGTGCTGCAATAAACATCTGAGTGCCAGTGTCCCTTTGTATAACTATTGAGGTCTACTTTGGGTAATTCCCAGAAGAACGATTGCTGGGTCAAATGGTAGTTCCATTTTCATTAGTTCCAGGGTCCTCCACACAGATTTCCATAGTGGCAAGACCAATTTACATTTCCACCAGCATTGTAGAAGTGTTCCTTTCTCTCCACATCCCCACCAGCACTTGCTGTTGCCCATTTTTTGGATGTGGGCCATTCTTGCTGGTGTAAGGTGGTATTTCTTTTTTTTTTTATTTATATATAAATTTCACAACATTGTAATCTGCAGGGTTTACCTCCCCTCCCCTCCATTCCCCCCCTTTCCCTCCTGCTCAAAGTTGTGCTCTTCAGTTTGATGCTTAGCTTGTTTTGACTTTTCTCCAAGTCTTTTACTTTTTCACTGTATCCCATATATTAGTGAAGCCATTTGGTTTCTGTCTTTTTCTTCTTGACTTGTTTCTGCTAATATAATTCCTTCTAAGTACATCCATATTGTTATAAAATCATCAAATTTGTCATTTTTAATTGATGAGTAACATTCCATTGTGTATATGTACCACATTTTTTTTCATCCAGTCATCTGTTTGGGGGCATTTAGGTTGCTTCCATGACCTTGAAATAATAAATTGTGCTGCAGTAAACATCCGAGCACAGGTGTCCCTTTGTACCCACACATAGGTCTCTTTTGGGTAGATTCCCAAGAGAGCGATTGTTGGGTCAAATGGTAATTCCATTTTCATTAATTTGAGGGTCCTCCATACAGCTTTCCATAGTGGTTGGACCAGTTTACATTCCCACCAGCAGTGTAGTGTTCCTTTCTCTCCACATCCTCGCCAGCAATTCTTGTTGTCTGTTCTTTGGATGTGGGCTATTCTTACTGGTGTAAGGTGGTATCTCATTGTTGTTTTGATTTGCATTTCTCTTATTACTAGCGATGTTGAGCAATTTTTCATGTGCCTGTTGGCCATTTGTATTTCCTCTTTGGAGAAGTGTCTTTTTAGCTCTTCCCATTTTTTGATGGGGCCTTTTGTTTTGCTTTTGTTTAGCTGTGTGAGTTCCTTGTGGATCTTCGTTATTAAACCCTTGTCACTCATGTGGAGGGCAAAAATTTTTTTCCCATTTGGTTGGTATTTCATTGTGGTTTTGATTTGTGTTTCCCTAATTCCTAGTGACATTGAGCATTTTTTCATATGTCTGTTGGTCATTTGTATTTCTGCTTTGGAGAAGTGTCTTTTAGCTCTTTTTCCCATTGTTTAACTGGGCTTTTTGCTTTGATTTTGTTAGGTTGCATGAGTTCCTGGTGTATCTTTGTTATCAGATGCTTATCATTTGTATTGAGGGGAAAATTTGGGGTTTCTTTTTGTTTTGTCTGTTGTCTCTTATGCTGTACAGAAGCTTTTTAGTTTGATGAAGTTCCAGTTGTTTATATTTTCCTTCATTTTCTTGCCATTTGTACATGTGTCTAGAAATGGATTCTGAATTGCAATTCATGAAGGGTTTTACCTACTGAAATTTATATGTAATAACAAAAGACCTCAAATATCAAAAAGCCTCATGACCAAAAAAAAAAGAGAGAGAGAGAGAGAGGGAGAATGCAGGTATTACTATTCCCAACTTCAAGTTATACTACAAAGCCATAGTAATTAAAACTGCATGGTACTGATGAAAAAAAATCGACAATCAGACCAATGGAACAAAATTGAGTGCCCTGAAATAAAACCACACATATGTAGTCAACAAATCTTTGACAAAGGAGTGAAAAACCTACATTGGAACAAGGACCTTCACTTCAATAAATGGTGCTGGGAAAACTGAACCAAGACATGCAAAAAAAATGAACCAAAACTCCTCCCTCACACCATGTACAAAAACCAACTCAAATGGATAAAAGATTTGGAAGTAAGACCTGAAACTATACAATACATAGAGGAAAACTTGGGGAAAACCCTCAATGAATTTTTTAAAAGTGTTTTTAATCACAAATTTGAGATGAACTTTCTCAAGTGTCTTCTCTGCATTTACTGATATTATA
This sequence comes from Uropsilus gracilis, assembly GCA_004024945.1. NCBI lineage: Eukaryota > Metazoa > Chordata > Mammalia > Eulipotyphla > Talpidae > Uropsilus > Uropsilus gracilis. Next base: position 120,694 of record PVHY01001960.1, on the reverse strand, counting down.
TGATTTAATCTTTATTTCTGTTGGTGTGATGTATTACATTATCTGATTGACATATTAAATGATTCTTACACAACTGTGATAAATCTTACTTGAACATAGTTTATAATTCTGGTATCATTTTGAATTTAATTTGCTAATATTTATTATTTTTAATAATTTATTTCTCTATATATTTCACACCTTGTATTCCCCAGGTATCAACCAACTTCCCCTTCCTGATCACTCCTACTCATCCCCCCACCCCCCAGTTGTCTACTTTAGTTTGATTATTAGCTTGTTTTAACTTTTCTTCCTGGCCTTCTGTTTGTTTTCCTATGTCCCATATATTAGTGAAACTATTTATACTCTTTTTCTCTCTGACTTGTTTCTGTTAATATGATTTCTTCTAGGTATGTCCATCTTATCTCAAATTTATCAAGTTTGTCAGTTAAATTGATGGGCAATATTCCGTGTGTATATATACCACATCTTTTCATCCATTTATCTGTTTTGGGACATTTGGGTTGTTTTCATGTCCTTGTAATCATAAATAGTGCTGCAATAAACATTAGAGTACAGGTGTCCATTTGTTACAAGTATTGAGGTCTCCGTTGGGTAGATTCCCAGAAGAGTGAATGCTAGGTCAAATGGTAGTTCCATTTTCATTAGTTTGAATGTCCTCCACACTGCTTTCCATAGTGGCTGGACTAGTTTACATTTTATTTCCACCAGCAGTGTAAGTGTTTCTTTCCACATACACGGCAGCACTTGTTGTTGTTTATTTGCTTTTTATTTTTGATGTGTGTTATTCTGATGGGTGTAAGGTGGTATCTCGTCGTGGTTTTGATTTGCATTTTCCTAATTGCTAGTGATGATGAGCATTTTTTCAAGTGCCTCTTGGTCATTTGTATTTCTTCTTTGGAGAAGTGTCTTTTTAGTTATCCCCATTTTTTGACAGGGCTTCTTGTTTTGTATATGCTAAGTTGTGTGAGTTCCCTGTGTATCTTTGTTACCAAACCCTTATAACTTGTATGGTGGGCAAAACTTCTTTCTCACTTGGTTGGGTTTTTCCTTTTGTTCAGTCTGTTGTATCCTGCTATACAGAAGATTTTTAGTTTGATGTAATCCCAGTTGTTTATGTTTTCCTTCACATTTTTTTTTTTTTGCCATCTGTAGATGTGTCTGAAGAATAATTCATGGAGTGTTTTTCCCAAGTTTTTCTCTATGTAGTTTATGGTTTCAGGTGTTACTTCCAAGTCTTTTATCCATTTTGAGTTGGTTTTTGTATACAATGTGAGGGAGGTATCTTGATTTTTTTTTTTGCAAGTCTTGGTCCAATTTTCCCAGCACCATTTATTGAAGAGGCTGTCCTTGTTCCAATGTAGGTTTTTCACTCCTTTGTCAAAGATTTGTTGACTATATATGTATGGTTTTATTTCAGGGCACTCAGTTTTGTTCCATTGGTCTGATTGTCTGTTTTTTCACTAGTACTATGATGTTTTAATTACTGTGCTTTTGTAGTATAGTTTGAAGTCTGGAATGGTAATATTTCCATTCTCTCTTTTTTGGTAGAGGGCTTTTTGATATTCAGGTCTTTTGTTATTTCATATGAATTTCTGTATTTTTTTGTTCTCTCTAAAAAATGTCATTATAATTTTTATATGGATTGCATTGAATCTATAGATTGCTTTTGGTACTATGGCCATTTTGATGATGCTAGTTTTTACAATCCATGAGCAGGGAATGTCTTTTCATTTCCTTATGTCTGCTATCTCTTTTAGCAGTGTTTTAAAGTTTTTTTTGTATAATTCTTTCATGCGTTTTGTTAGGTTTATTCCCAGGTATTTAAATTTTTTTGTATGATTGTAAATGGGTGTTTTTTTTTTTTAATTTCTTCTTCTGCTTGACTTTTTGCATTTAGGAAAGCTATTGTCTTCTTTGTGTTGATTTGTTAATATTTCATTGAAAAAATTCACACAATGCTCAACAGAGTTACTGTTCAACAAATTTCTTCTTCTCTATGTGATTTTGATATAGGATTTGTTTTTATCATAAGATGTATTAAGGAGCAGCCCTTATTATGTTATTAACAAAAACTAAACAAAAATTTTAAAAAACTGGCATTATTCAGTCTTTATAAGTCACAACTTTGTATGTCATATAATCATATTTATATGCTGCTGCATTCAATGAGTTAGTAATTTGTTGAGACATTCTATATTTATACTTACAAGAGATGTACTTCCTTAGTTTGTACATGATATTTGTTTGGCTTTGTTACTAGGGTATTTCTGAACTTATAAAGTGAGGTAAGAAGTTCTTATCCTTATTTTGAAATTGTTGAATAAGATGGATACTAATTCTTTAAATATTTGGTAGAAATAAGTAGTGTAATATTCTGAATGTTATTTTCCTTGAAGGAAGGGGTTTTTATTGTTTGTTCCAATGTATTTGCTCTGTTCATACATTCTATTTCTACAGAATAAGGTAAGGGATTTGTACATGTTATAACATTTATTGGTTCATATTATTCTCATTATAATCTTTTTTTTAATACCTCCAGAACTGTATTAGTATTTGCACTATAGGGAATTCAATACATTAATATTTTCTGTAAATTGTGCTAAATTCTTGTCAATATTGTTTATTTTTTTCTAATAAACTGGTTTTTGTTTCTTTGAGTCTTCTTTCTTGATTGTTTTATTTTTGTTTTTGTCCTTATTATTGCTTTCCTTCTCTTAATTTTGGGCTCAGTCTCCTATATACTAACTCACTGGGGGTGGGTTTCATATTTTTCATCCCCACATCACAAAAGAGAAAATGTGTCATGGAAGCTGAGAAGAAACAATACCTATGACAAATGAACTTGGTAGTTCAAATGAGTGCTGAGAAACATCCATTTCCCTTGTTAGTATGGTAATTTCCATCATTTTGTAAGAACAGTACCTCTGTGGTATTCTGGATATATAACTTATGGCTTCTTGTTCCTTTATTGCTAGAATCAAGTCATTCTGAGTATTCATCCAAAGTCAGCATTATACATTTTAATATCGAGCTCCACAGTGAGGCAGGTAGATGATAGGGAACAATCTTCTTTGTTATACTAATTGTAAGCATAACTTTAAAAATGACAATGGGAAGGAAATACTAATCAACTGTCTTAAACTGGTGCATTCCCATAGTGTTCATATTACCTGTCATAAAAGAGACTGGCATGCTGGGGATTGGATAGGGTTGAGAAACTGACATGATTCCTGAGGGAATTAAAGGCTAAGGCTTGCATCCTTCTGACCCTACAAATTTAGGATTGGCCTTAAATCATTTTTCTCAGTCTCCTCACAACTTCTCCATCATCAAAAACTGTTCCATCCCCAAAATATGTATTACACATTTGCTTCTCTAAACTGTCTCTAAAACTCTTCTAGTCAAAGCTGCCACATTCAATCCTAAACAATTGTTAGAGACTCCTGACTGTGCTTTGCATCATAAGTTTAAAATTTTGAAGTAATAAAGCATCCAAAGGACATTTTTGCAAAGTGAATTAAGAACTTTTCATTGGGAAAAAATAGAATTAGTGTTTCTAACATATTAAATCATATTTCTTTGATCAGTCTATTAAAGGTATTAATCCATATTACCATAGTAGTTTAGGGAGCAGTCTAAGAAGGATAATCTAGTTAAGGGTTATATAAAAGCAAACATTTATTGAAATATGTTCTAGATACTGGGGCATATATTGATAAGGAACTGGAATTATATGGGGTAAACAAAAACTGTCTTGCAGTTGATAAGCTTTATTGAGATATAACTCATGTTTAATAAATTATATATATATACATTTAAATTAAGTAACTGGCTGAATTGCAACAGATGTATACACTGTTGTAACTAGCATAACAAGTGAGATACAGATTTTACCAACATCCTCATAAGCTTATTTGCATCACTTCAGTTAGTTCATCCCTTCTTCCATCACTGGACTTTGTTAACCACTGATTTGGCTTTTTTACTACAATTTATTGTTTTTTCCCAGAACTTTATGAATCAAAAATGATCAGTGTATATTCTTTGTGGTTAACTGTTTTCTCCTAGCACAGTGTTTTTGATATGCATCCTTTTGCTTCTATAATCAAGTTTATTTCTTTTATTAATGAATAGTATTCAGCTTTATAGATATATATCAAATTTGCTTTTACAGATTTATCTTTGAAGGATATTTATTTTCCACTTTCTGGATATTAAAAATAATACTCCCATCAACATTTGTGTAAAAGTCTATATGAACACATACTGTCACTTGTATAAATGAGTGGAAATGCTAGCACATATGGGAAATGGACATTTAACTTTTCAAAGAAAATATGAAAAAGTTTTCCAATATTATGAAAATTTTGCATTTCTTAAGGTTTCTAAGATTTTCAACTGATTGAAATCTCTGTAAATATGTGGTAATGTCACCTTTAAATTTTAACCATTCCATAACAACATGATTCTACCAAACAGAAAATAAATAAATGAAAATTATTCAATAAATATAATGCTAAAGGACTTTAAATTGGAGCTAAAAATTATGTTGTCTGTACAATATCTTTAGCTCATGCTCCAATACACTTTGAAGATAGTCAGATCTAGTGAGCACTGTTAAAAGCATTGGCAAGTGAAAAATCTAAGGCCAGTTCTTTTATTTGTTATAAATATATGACTTGCTAAAATTTTAATCACCTTTATGGCCAATAAATTAGTTAGTGGTTGAAGCACTGTACCTCTCAGAATCCAAACAGTGAATGATTGTCTTCCTTGAATATTAGTATTCTAAAGTTCTATCCTTTATTCTTTTATTCATTATTAGCATTCTACTTGGATGCAATGCAGTATTATTAGTGGCCTAAACCTGGTAGCCAAACTCTCTAAGTTTGAATCTTGTGTCTGTAAAACTATCTGTGATCGTGGTCTCACTTATATGAAGGATATAGGGAAAACAAATGAACTAGGAAAATTTAAAACTGCCAACAGAACTGAAGCATAAATCAAGAGAGGGGGAGGAGAGTAAAAATGAGGGAGGGAGAGGACACAAGAGATTCAGATGTTTCATGGGCTATAAGGTGGTAGGGGAATACTGGCATAGACTTTGGTATGAAAAATATATGTGTATATATATTCCACTGAGCTATAACAAAGATGAATTGCAATCTTTTATGACAAAATGGACTGAATTGCTGGGGACAATGTCAAGTAAGTCAGAAAGAAATACACAAATACAGATGATCTCACTAATATGGAATGTAAAGAAATAAAAAAGTAGACAAACTAAAACCAAAACAAACTTTAGAAAAATGTTTATAGATTTACGGTTACTAGAGTGGAGTGAGGGTGATAGATGGAGAGCAAATGTAGGTAGTGTTCAATGTTTTATCTTAGAGGATTATGAGTGATTGGTGGTAAGGAAGTTTTGGTAAAATAATACTTCTGAAATGTGTGACTGTATATCCTTCAATCCTGAAATGTGTGACTGTATTTCCTGCAAACCAGTATTGCCTCAAGAAATAAAGATACATATCTTTCATCAGATTATAATGAAGGACAGATAATTAGTGAAGGTCATTGGGCTATCATAGATTCAAAGAATTAATCATCCTTACATGTTCATACATTTTTTTTCCAAAAAACCAACTTTAGTGTTGCATATTCACACATGATCTCCAAAGTATTTTCTGCAAACTACTCTTCTAATAGTGAATTTTGTCAGGTCCAAGGAGGCCTTGAGTAGGTAAAAATTCTATATTTTCATCTGTGAGAAAAAAGAACAGGATAGTGGTCACATCCCATTCTTTTCATTATTTACACAAATCCTGGGAATAATGATTTACCCATAATAGCAATAGCATCCTGTATGGAAAAGTCATTTTTTAACAAAATATTCACTATAGAAAGTGCAATCAATCTCTAAATTGCTTTTAGTTGGATGGTCATTGTAATAGTTGATTATTCCAATTCATATATAAAATGATGTAAGAAATATATATGATCAATAAATAATTTATAATACATATATTGGACTTTTGATTTCTACTGTTTAAACCACCATCATTATCTATTTTGAACAATTTTAAAATTAGATAGGAGGGGGAAAAGTTGAAGGACTGAAAATACTGCTTTCAGGACTTAGAAAGGCATGGTAATCAAGACACAGTGTTATTATATTATGATAGAAATACATGAGTAGGAAAAATAGAACTCATTAACCATACCCATGCATATGTGCTGGTTGATGATGGGCAACTTGCAAAATAAATTTTTGTTTTAGTTATCATATTAGTATAAATCATGGTGAGAGGACAATTGAACATTTCTATGAAGAAAAATGAACTTCATGTTATACCTTGCATTACTTGTAAAATTTTACACAAAATGAATTACAGATAACATGTAAAACCTAAAACAATACAACTTCTATAAAATATTGAAAAAATATTTTTCTATCATTAGTTAGGTATGGATTTAGCTCTATTACCCAAATCATGATCTTTAATGTTGATAAACTGAACTTCATCAAAATTTAAGACTTTTCTAAGATACTACTTAGATATTGAAACATTAAATTAGAATGAGTGGAAATATAACATATTTATGACTAAGAACTCGTAAGTGGAATATGATGTTCACAGCTTATTATAAAATTCATAACAAGAAAACAATAAATAAAATGAATACTTCATCAAGTTCAGACTTTTTACCAACTACAGCTATCAATAGCAAATAAACATAGGAAGATATGGTCAGCATCATCACTCTTTATGCAAATGAAAATTAATGTTATAATGAAATATTAGAAAAAACCTATTTGAATGATTAATACTAAAACATATGACAATATTAATTCTTAGTAAGGATATGGATTAATATGATCTCTCACTGTTACTGAAAGTTTAAAATGTCAAAATCATTGGACAATAGTTTGGCACTCTCTTTGAAAAAGTAAAATATATGTTTACAATATGGCACAACTATTCTACTCCTAGGTGTTTACCCAAGAGAACTAAAAGTATACATCTATAAAACACTTGAGAATGAATATTTTGAGTAACTCTATTAAATTCAAGACTTGAAACAACCATGATTTTCATCAATAGGTACATCAATATACAAGTCACAGCATATAAACAAATTAGTATACTACTGAGCAACAAAAATAAGGATGTAATATTGATCCACAGGTGAATATGAAAGTAATTGCAACCAAAGAACAGAACCAAAAATATCTATACAGCAAAAAATCCACTTACTAGATTTCTTTTAAAACTGTAAACTAATCTATAGTGAGAGAAAGCAGATCAGTGTTTGTCTGGGGGGGGGGGGTGACATGAAAGTAACAATACAAAGGGGCAAGAATAAATTTTGAGATGATGAATACATTAATTTGCTTTATTTTATAAAAACTATGTTATTTGAGGTAATTTTGATTTACAACATTGTACATGATTTAGAGGTATAGCTATACACATACAAATGGATATCATATACCAACAATTTAAACACCAATAATCTTCCAATACAGTCCATTGAATTACTTCTCCCATTTTCCTATATTTTAATTACTTATAATGAATATATACATAAGTTTAAATTTAGCAAATTAGATATTTTTAATAAATTATATCTATTATTTGAGAGTTAGAGATCAGAAATCTGTTTAAAAAACTGAACTTATTTTCTTCCAGCTCATTTTCATATTTTCTAACTTCCAGCTCATTTTCTAACTTCCAGCTCTTCCAGCTCATTTTCATATTTTCTAACTTAGTATGCTTCTCTTATGTTCCATAACCATTGTAATGGAGATAATGTCAATCCAGTTTCCTATACAGGTACATTCTTCTTTTGTCTCTGTAACATCCAACATCTAACTAGTCACCATGTCCCAGTTACTGCTCTAAGATTTTCTATAATTTAGTCAATTTTCCATACTTGACTATTCATGCTTTTTAAAAACATGATACTAGAAAGATGTAAGTAAAAAGTACAGAGTCAGTTTTCAGAATTTTCTTAAAATTCTTCCTTTCCATGAGAATAGTGGAAAAATGCAATGAAAAATAGTTATGACAAAACAGTTAAAATAAATGGTAAGAATCAACATTCTAAGATATATGGAAATTAACCAAAGGCTTGAAGAAATAGAAATTTCCATTCAGAGGTTTATTTATTTATTTTCTGAGAACAATGAACTTAGTGACATATCATTCCCACCCACACTTTCAGTTGAACAATAGCTATAAAAATAACAACCTGCATTCTGGTGCCAGAGATACACAATAGACAGCAATCACAATGTAATTGTAAGTAATTATTTGTTGTGACATGTATCCTGGCTCCATGGAAAAACAAATAAAAAAGTTCACCTTTATTTCACTTAAAATTGATGGAGTGCTAAAACTGCTTATTGGGGTCAGGTTAATTGTTTGAAAACATTTACTGTTTCTCAATGGGTTGTAGCATTGTTACCCATAGATACAAGCTCTATAAACTCTTAAATATAAACATTTGGAGTATAATATATAGACTATAGAAATTTCAGAAGAACATATTAAAAATTGGAATGCCATACGAGTAGTTTGAGCCTTCCATTCCTCAGAGAGAAACTTGGGATTGTGAATACTGCCTTGCTTGTGGGTTTCTGTGCCAAGTATGGCATTTATGGTGAGATTGTGTCTTAGCCCCTCTTACTCACTTTGAGGTATGATTATTTTTTTCTTGTTCACATGATGTGTAAGAGTAACTCAACTAATTTGTGGTTTTTAGAGAAAAAATGTAATATTCATATAAGTTGTAGATTTGGTATACCCATGAAAGCTACACCAAAATATTAATATATCATCAGCTTAACCTAGAACTTAAAATAGATTTTAATCATATATGTCAAGTATGTTTAATGTTGACATCTCTTCAAATGTGTATATATAATATACTTTGTTTCATTTCTAATAGGGACATCTAAGAGTTTAATAGAGGAAAAAACAGAGTCCTTTGGCTCAGAGTGAAACTTAAATACTTCTTGTATATTAGAGAATAGCACAGAATGCACTAAAGTAGCTATGGAAGAGATCTGTTCATCATTGAACAGAAAATGGGTGTGAAGAAAGACATGGAGACTGGATCCCTGGAAGGGGACAAAATGGCAGGGCTACCAGGTCAGTCAAAAACCCTAGGTATTGGAGAGAAGAGTGGAAATATTGTAAAGGCACATACCTTGAACAAAGGGAAAAAGAGAGCTGGGTTCCTGGTAAGAATAAAAAAAAGGTACCTTAGACTTAATTTCTCCTTTCCTTGTTCTGTAGTTCTTATACTAACATTGTGAAGTGCACTGATAGAGAACTGCTGAGTATCAGATCTGAAAACCAATAGAGGAGGCCTTTAGGTCATGTTTCATATAAAACTCAGCTCCCCTAACAGCCCAAATGTCTAGAACATTTAGGCCCTTTACACATTCTGCTGAGTCAGCAACTGCAAAAAAAAAGTCGTGATAGCTATGAAAAGCTCACAAAATCTATTTTTAATTTTTTTAAGGGACTAGGTATCCTAGAACCTATGGACTTAAGATCCCCAGCCTTAGGCTCTCAGGTAACTGGGATTACAGGTGTGTGCCACCATGCCTGGCCAGCTTGCCAAGTCTAATAATAGAAAACTACAGCACCATCAGCAGAAAAAGCAAAACTACTCAAATTTTCTAGGTTATTGTTACAGATATTTAAAAATAGAGAACTTATATTAGCAAAATGAAAATACAAAAATATAACACATTGTAAGTAAAAATATCAAAGGAATGAGAAGTCATAAATAGAGAATAGCCATACAAATCCAAATTACAAACACAGAAAAGCTTAATTTTGTTCCAAGAAAATTTAATCAGTATAACACCAGATATAGTTAACTAAATAGTCCATATCTTGTGATGAATTGGCTACTCACTGTGAAATTGAACAGAGAAAGAGGAAAAGATGTGCAGCCATAGTAGCTGCACCAGTCAAACATGATAGGGACCAGGCATGGACTCCATGGTCATATACAATGTACATGGTAAATTTTATCCAGTGACAATAGGGCACAGACCTACTTGCATATGGACGAAGCAACTGATGCATTCATTACATAAAATACAGAACAATTACATAAAAGTGTTCTTGTAGAACAAGTGTTGTGTCCCTTATTTCTCCATCCTGGGGTATCTGAGACACTGACTGCACAATTTACAATGCAGAAAATTTCCATACTCCACAGCAAACACAGTCTGCTTTGTGGCAAGGCCAAAATTATGCAATGCTAAGCCATGTAACAAGAATTGACTCTATACCAATTCCCATACACCCCATGAAATAGGCATAAGCAGTAAGAAGGCAGGGCATTGGAATTTGGGTAATGGGAAGCCATGAACAGCATCAGTTTTGTTGAGCAAAGAAGATACACTTAAGTATATCTTAAGTATAAGTTATAACTTATAACTTAAGTATAAGTTATAAAGAAATAACCCTCTTTCCCCACCAAACTGATACTGAATTTTTGGAATCCAGCATAACCTCTATTCTTCAACTTTCTCCAAGGTAAGCAAAGGGGATAAACAAAGAAATGTAAAGACACATAGTAACAACACAAAAAAATAAGAGAAAAGACATGCCTAGGATACAAGGAATAGCTGAGCACAAGATAGAAGATCTCAGAGAGAAGAATGAAATCTAGAGATCTATATAAAGCACATAGAATTTGAGATCTAAACACAAAATATTCTAGAACGAATAATTTAACAAAACTCAATGTAGTCCTAAAACTTCAAGCAAACAGAAAAAATAGATAACTTCAGAAAATAGAATTTTGGAAACTGAAGATACAAATGTCAAATGAGTCAAGTGGAAGAAAAAATAAGATTTAGGAAAATTGAGGAAACACTACAAGAAATACCAGGCTCCATTAGAAGAGAAAAAAAATAACATTACAGATATTCCTGAGTTTTGCGTATAGAGAGAAGGGAACAGAGACCATATTTTCAGACACAATAGCTGAGAATGTCACAAACCTAAGTTGTGAATGGAACATGCAAGTCCTGAAGGTTTAAAGAACATGTAAACCTCTAAATTCAAAATAATCACCACCATGACACATCATTTTTATATAATCAAATTCAACAATAAAGGAAACCCATGAAAGATTTCTAAGTGGAAAAAAAAGAAAAAACATACAGACACCTAAATCAGACTGTTATCAGATTTCTCAATCTTCTCAAGGTAAGAAGAGGTTAGAGATATGTATTTACAATTTTAAAAGATGAAATATATGCCACTCAAGATTACATTACAGTGCAAAAGTCTCATTCAAATATAATGAAGGAAAAAAGGATTTCCCAAGTGAACAAAAGTTAGTGTAGCTTAAAACACCATATCTATCTTACAAGAAGTCCTAAAAGGAGTTCCTCTATATGACAGGGAAAAAATTGAAAGAATACAAAATCTTGAGCAAAATGATAAACAGTAACATGAAATTAGAAGTACAAAGATATGAGACATAAATAAAACATTAAAGGGGAGACAAAGGTTGGAATCTATGTGGTCAAATGATGAGTTGATACTACACAAGAGGACTATTTTTTGAAATGAATTTTACTTATAATTCTATTTTTTCAAATTAATTGCACATATGTATTTTTTACATCATTGTCTATCCTGAGGTTTTCCCACCATCTTAACATTCATGAACCATCATCATTCCTCCAGTTTTACCTACCTCCCCCTCTCTTATGCTATGCTTTCATTATGCTAACAGTTTTAAATTTCCCTTGTCCACAAAAATACAATTATATACATAAATATTAAAATAACTCTCACAGTTAATACAAAATAATAATCCTGTATAGATACACTTAGACAAAGAAATCAAAATGAGAGGACCACCAGGGAAATCTATCCAAATATAAAAGCAGATAGCGGGGGGAGAGAACACTTGTTCCTGTGCCCTAACATGTAACATGGCACTGCCAGGAAGGAGGCATGGATCAAAGTATGTGTAGGAGAGACATGTAGAAACACTTACAAGAGACATGTTTTCTATTATAGATTACTGTGAAAGTTACATTAGTTAATTACATGTTAGACTTGCATCATTGATATTATTTTGATGCGATTCGAATTCAGAACAAAAAGATCTCTAGAATAGCTCCAGCAGCTCATATTCTTGGCAGGACCACCCACACCCTGGGACTGTATGAAGAAGTATGGCCTGTCAGCACCAGCAGTGAGGTGGAGCTATGTTTAGAATAAACCAAAAAGAAAACAATGGAGAGAAAGAAAAATAAACATAACCATGCAAGCCCACTAGAAACAATTAAACACAGAAAGAAACTCAGTCTGCAGAATCCAACAACAGTGACATGGAAACATTTTTCTGCTTGATAGATAGACGGAAACTTCAAAACTGCCATAAGTAAAAAAAGTCAAAGAATTTGAAAATTAGATCAGAGATGAATGAGAAGAAGCAGAAAAGGAAACATACTGAGTAACATAATCAACAAATATAAGATCAAGAATGAAACTTTAAAAAATAAAAGAACTTTAAAAATAAAGAAATTTCAGGATAGTAAAAGATCAATGGAGGAGCTAAAAATTCAGGAAAAAACATGAAAATACAATAAATAATATAGAGGAATAAATCAGTGCTCTTTAAGATACAGATACACAAAGCTGAGATACAAAGGAGAACAAATAAACACTTGTAGAAGTATCTGTCACTAGAGGAATGGAAATATGAGTCATCGGAATCTCAGAAGGAAAGAAAAGGGAGCTAAAAATCACTCAAGGAGAGCCAGAAACTCAGGGCAGCCCACACCCTAGAACAGTCCTGTGCCTGTCCAGCACAGCCCACCAAAGACATCAAGGGAGGAAGTTTGTGCCCCAGATTTGGGGGAGGAGCTAGCACACCCCAAATGCCTGAAGCCCCTGCCCAGTGCTGTTCAGATGGCACCAGCCCTAGCCAAGCGACAAAGGGATGTCCACTGCACAGGAGAGATTAAGACTTTGCTAGAGGGGATAGTCAAATACCCCTAAGCATGAGTGCTGCTACTGACCCCAATGATTGCCAGGGAAATGTGGAAAAGCAGCTTAACCCCACAAACCTAAGGGAGAGAAACACCCAGGTAGAAGAAGGAAAATCAAACAGCTGGAAGTCATACCCACTCATAATCCTCCTCTGATTGCAAGAACACACCATCCATTGCACCAACAAACTAGAAACCAAAAAGTAAACAACAACTGCAGCACAAACACAAGGCAGAATCAACAAAAGCCTGATAAAATACATGTCAGGCAATATAAGTGCCATGAGGGCCCAACACATAGAGCAAACCCAAAAACAAGAAGAATGAAAATACATGCAAATGTTCAAACAAGCCTGCCATAAACTAATACTCCACAAAAGAAAAGACAACATTCAGAATTCAATAATAATGACACAGAAGAAATGCACTAGTTGTCAGATAAAGGTTTCAAACTCACCATAACAAAATCAGAGTGTAGAAAAAACATAAAAAAGAAAAATTGATATGAGCAACATAAAGAATGGAGAAATGAGAGTGAATCCCTGGGAAAAGAACTTTAAAAAAATTCAGGACACTAAAAAAAAGATAGAGGAGCTTTAAAATGCAGGGGAAAAGCCAAGACAATCGATTATATGAAATAGGAAAACGAACCAGTATTTTGAAGACACCGAAATAAAAAGAGCCATCAAAAAAAAAAAAAAACAAAGAGAAATAGAAAAAAGACTGAAGGAAAAAATTCAGGAGTCTATCGAACACCATGAAGAAGGAAATATGAGTCATAGGAAATCATATATTTAAACGGGATTCATGGAAGCCAAAAAGCTATTAAAGGAAATAATGGAGAACTTCCCAAACTGAAGAAGAAACTGAAAATAGATGTACAGAAAGCTAGGAGGACATCAATGTACCTTAGTGAAAGGAAAACCACAGTAAAACATATTTAGCAAAACTCCCAAGAGTTTCAAGACAAGGGAAAAATATGAAACTGACTAGAGAACTAAAACCGACAGCATATATAGGAAAACCTATTAGGCTGACCTCAGATTTCCCTGCGGAGACACTCCAGGCAAGGAGAGAATGGAGCCATATATTCAAAAATATCCCAAGACAAAAAAATATGTCACCCCAGTATACTGTACCCTGTGAAGATCTTCTTCCTTTATGAAGGAAAAAATAAGTACCTTCACAGGAAACAAAGTCTTCAGAAATTTGTTACCACTAAACTTTCCATTCCAAGAAAACTTCAAGAAGCTTTAAGAACAAAACCAAGAGAATAAACAGGAAGAACAAAATAAGGAAGTAAATAGAAGTTCAAGTAATGGCCAAATTGGAAACTTCAGACTCTCCAGTATCAATAATTGCTCTAATCTTAATAGACTAAACTTATCAATTAAAAGACACAGAGTAGCTAACTGGATTAAAAGATAGAACCTTTTCTGGTACCTCCAGGAAACACACTTGAACCCTAAAGATTAGCACAGACTGAAAGTAAAGGGATGGAAATCAATCCTATAAGCAAATGACACACTCCACCCTCAAAGGCAAGGGTAGCCATTCTTGTAACAGATAAAGCAGACATCAAATTTAAAAAAGTGACAAGGACAAGGAAGGATACTACTTAATGATAAAAGGGTTAATACACCTGAAGGACATAGCAATTATGGGCATATATTCAGCAAATGAAGGAGCACCAAAATTCATTCAACAACTACTAATAGCACCGAAAACACACATGGATGACAATACATATGTGGTTAGAGACTTCAACATGCCACATTCACCAAAGGACAGATCAACAAGACAGAAACTACACAAAGGCCTAATGGCTCTAAATGAGGATCAAGACAACATGGACCTAATAGATATTTACAATACACTACACCCTCCCCAAAGAAATGAATAAACCATTTTTTCAAATGCACATAAGACAAACAATAAGAAAACAAAGATTAAAATAATACCAACTATTTTCACTGATCATAAAGGCATCAAACTAGCAATCCACAATGAAAGGAAAGCAAGGAGACTACCCATGACAGAAAATTAACCACATGTTACTGAGATACCACTGGATAAATGAGAAAATCAAGGAAGAAATTAAAATATATATGAGATAAATGACAACATATCACTATAAGAAAAAGCAAGAAATAACCTAATTTTCTAACTTTAGGAACTGGAAAAAGAGCAAAAAATATCCAAAACCCAACAGAAGACAGGAAATAATAAAAATTAAAACAAAAATAAATGAAATAGAAATTTAAACAAGATTATCTGAATTATTAATGAAACCAAAAGATTGGTTCTTTGAAATAATAAATAAAATTGATAAACCTTTAGCAAATATCACAAATAAGGGAGAAAACCCAAATAAATGAAGGAGGGGAAATTACAACAGACATAGCAGAAGCCTGCAGGATAGAGGTTATTAAGAGCAATTATATGTCAACAAGTACAACAATCTGGATGAGATGGACAAATCCTTAGTACTGTAATCACCCAAAGCTGAACAAAGAGGAAATAGAGAGCTTAGATGAACCAATTATAAGAGTGATATCAAAACAGTCATCAAAGCAATCCCTTAAAATAAGTCCATGACCAGATGGCTTCAAACACATGTTCAATCAAATATTCAAAATGAAATAACTCCTGTATTGCTAAAGATCTCTAAAAAATTCAAGAAAGGAGGAAACTTGCTGAATACACTTTATAACACATACATCACACTATTACCAAAATCAAACAAAGATAACATACAAAAAGAAAACTTCTGACCTATCTCCCTAATGAACACATGCAAAAAGTTCAAAATAAAATATTGGCAAAACAAATTCAACAATGCGTAAAAAGGGTTATCCACCAAAATCTAGAGGGATTTATGCTAGAGGTACAGGTTGGATCAATATTCACAAAGCAATTAATGTAATCCATGATATCAATGAGAAAATGAAAAATCATAAAATCACAAGATGCAAAAAAAACTTTTGATAAAGTTCACCATCCATTCATGATAAAGAAACTTGAAACACTCAGAATAAAATGGACATTATTCAACATAATAAAAGCCATATATGAAAAACCACAGCAAACATCATTCTAAATGGTGACTAAGTGATGTCATTTCCATAAAGATCTGGAATAGGACAAGGATTTCTATCACTACTGCTTTTCAAAATAGTACTGGAAATGCTAGCTAGGCCAATGAGGGAATAGAAGGACATAAAATGAATTCAAATAGGAAAAAACAGAAATGGAACTATCATTCTATGCAGATGATATGATATTTATCTAGGGAGCACAAAAAATTCTACAGAAAAACTAATTGAAACAATAAACCTGTTCAATAAGACAGTCGATTAAAAAGTCCACACACAAAAAATCAGTAGTTTTATTATATGCAGAAAAACAGACTGAAGAAAAAGACATTAAGAAAACCACTCCCATTTCAATCACATCAAAGAAAACTTGGGAATAAACTTAACAAAACTTGTGAAAATATACAAAGAAAACTATATGACATTGTTAAAGGAAAAAGAAAAGGAAATGGAAAGACATCACTGCTCATGTACTGGAAGAAATAGCATTATAATAATTGCAATCTTACCAAAAGCAATCTAAAGATAAAATGCAACTGCAATAAAAATTTCAATGAACATTCTTCAAAGAAACAGAGCAAACACTAAAGAAATTCATTTAGAACAATAAAAATACCTCAAATAGCCAAAGTTCACGTGACTAAGAAGAGAATGGAGGACTTTAATCTACACTACATACTACAAAAACCATAATAATCAAGACAGTGTGAAATTGGAATAAAAACGCACACAAAAACAAATGGAACAGAATTTAAAGTCCAGAAATAAAGCCATACATATATGATTAACTAATCTATGAATGAAAAAGGAGCAATAAACATACATTGGAACAAGGATTATTTCTTCAATAAATGGTACTGGGAAAACTACATTCAAAAGAATGAATCTAAATTACTCCCTCACATCATACACAAAAACTAACTCAAAATGGATACAGATGTAGACATAAGACCTGAATCCATAAAATATACAGAAGAAAATATAGGCAAAGCACTCCATGACTTATACTGCAGAAAAATCTTTCAGGACACATATATACAATCAAAGAAAATGAAGGAAAACATAATCAGCTGGGACTACATATAACTAATAAGCTTCTGTACAGCAAAAGAGACAATAACCAATATAAGGAGACCCCCAAATGAATGTAAAAAAAATTTGTATTCCATTTAATCGATAAGAGTCTGATATCAAAGATCCACAAATAGTTCACACAACTCAATAAAAGCAAAGCAAAAAGCCCAGTTGAAAATGGTCAGAATAACTTAAAAACACTTCTCTAAAGAGGAAATATAAATGGTAACAGATGGGAAAAATTGCTCAATATAACTTATAATCAAGGAAATACAAATCAAAACCACAAAGAGATATTATCTCACAGCTATAAGAATGACACGTATTAAAAAAAAAAATAGGCAACCACAAGTGCTGACAAGAATGTGGAGGAAAAGGAACACTTTCACATTGCTGGTAGGGTGGCAGACTCATCCATTCACTGTGAAGGCTGTGTGGAGGACACTCAAACTTCTGACAGTGGAACTACTATTTGATACAGTAATTTGAGTCTTGGGAATCTACCCAAAGAATAATAAAACACTAATACTAAAATAAACCTGTACACTGATGTTTATTGCAGCACTACTTACAATACCCAGGACAGAGAAAGAATACAAATGTCCCAAAACAGATGAATGGCTAAAAAAATATGGCATATTACTATGGAAAACAGTGTGGAGGACCCTCAAACTAATGAAAATGGAAGTATCATTTGACCCAACAATCACTCTCTGGCAATCTACCCAAAGGAGACCTCAATGCTTATACAAAGGGACACCTGTACTTGGATGTTTACTGCAGCAATATATATAATTGCAAGGACTTTGAAACAACCCAAATGCCCCAAGACAGATGAATGGATTAAAAAGATGTGGAATATATAACAATGAAGTATTACTCATCAATTAAAAATGACTAATTTGATGAATGTGAGATAAGATGGATGGACTTAGAAGAAATATTAGCAGAAACAAGTAATATATGGGTAATAGGAAAAACAAGTAAAGGGCCAAACAAACTAACAACCAAACTAAAGAACACAACTGGGGGAGGGAAGATGGAAGGGACTGGTCAGGGAGAGGAAGTGGTGGGTGATTCCTGGGGAATACAAAGATGTGAAACATTATATATATAAATTTTTAAAATGTATTTTTACATAATGGCATATTATGCAACAATCAAAAATATACTTATGTTATTTGTGGGAACATGGATGGAGCTAAAAGGAATTATGCTAGTGGAAAAAAAAAACAGAAAGAAAAAGGTAAATACCAGATCGTCTCAGTTATATGTAGGATATAAGGGAAACATGAAAGGACAAGAAAGATTGAAAGCCAACAAACAGAACTAAAGGACACAGCAAGGGAGTGGTAAGGAGGGAAGGTAAAAATAGGGAGGGGGATGAGCACAAGAGATCAAGATGAAAGTTCATGGGTAACATGATGGTGGAAGAAGCTTGGTTTATACAATAATGTAATATATATATGCAATCAATAAAAATAAGTAAATAATTTGAAAAAAAATCTAAGAACCCCCAAAAAAACCACTCAAAGAAATAACTTGAAAGAACATCAAAAGTTGAAGGTAGAAATAAAAATCAATACACAAGAAATTGGAAGGAAGCCAGACTATTATAATAAAAGGCAAACTACAGCAAAATACAGAGTATTTCAAATTCCAAAGGTCCAAACAATGAAAAATTAATGAAGCTGATGAGAAGGAATAAACAGATAAGCTACAAAGAAAAACTGATTTGGCAACATACAACTTTTCTGAAGAAATGTTATGGTCAAAAAGAGTATAAGTAACATGGTTTTAAAAACTCCAAGACAAAAATACCAGCCAAATACTTCAAGCAGCCATCCTCCTCTTTTGTGAGGAAAAATTAAGGAGGTCTCAAACAAAAGATTCTTCAGAAATTCGTAACTATTAAACCGCACACCAAAAATTATTACAAGAAACTTTAAAATATGAATCAATAGAATAATAGACAGGAAGAATTGAACAAGAAATGAAATAAAATCACAAAACTAAATGGCAAAATACTATTTCCTTGTATCAATAATCACCCAAACTATAAATGGAAGACATTCATGAATAGAGACACAGAATTGCATGTGCATAAGAAAATATAATATTCTGCTTCTCCAGGAAGCCAAGTGGTAAACATAGATTGAAAGTAAAGGGTTATAAAGCAATTCTACAAGTAAATGGTTCCAAAACAAGGCAAAGTAGTCATACTTAAACACAATAAACTTAAAGCTAAAAAAAGGTTATGAGAGGCATAGTTACTGCACAGTGATCAAAGGGAAAGCACACAAAGAAGACTTAACAGATATCAAAAGATACTCATCAAATGAAGAAGCACAAAATATTTTATACAATTATTATTATCTCTGAAATCAGACATTAAAGAAAACAAAATGTTTTAGGAGACATCAATACCCCATATTCATCATGAGCAGGTTAATGATTCAAAAAATTAAACAAGGATGGAATGGCCCTAAAAAAAGCTAGAACCCATGGGCCTAGAAGGCATTTATAGGACACTGGACCACCACTCCCAAGAACCTGGAAGGCAGCTAGCTATGCTCACCACTATACCATCAACGCCGTGCAACTCCCAAGAACCTGAAAGCACAATTTTCTCAAGCATACACAGATAAGTTTTCAGTATTGACCACATACTGGAGCAAAAGACAAACATCAGGAAGTACATGAAGACTGATATAATACCAAGTATAACTTCTCTGACCCTAAAGACATAACCATAAATCAAATTTTAAAAGAAAGCAAGGAGTCACCCTCCAATAACATGGATACTGAACATCATACTACTGAAAAATTGATTGATGAGGAACTCAAAGAAGAAACTGAAAGCAAATACCTTCAGATGAATGATAATCAGGACAAAACTTTCAAGGATATATGTGGTACAGTATAAACAATAGTAAGGGTAGGTATATAGTAACACAGGCCCACACTGAGAAAAAAGAACACAAAGAAACTACCTACTCTCCAATCTCAAGAAACTAGAAAAAGAACAACAAACAAATACAAAAGCCAGAAAGGAAATGATAAAAATTAAAACTTAAATATATGAAATAAAGAGTAAAAGAAAAATACAAAAACAAAAAGCTGAATCATAAAAAAAAGGAAAAACTCTAAGCTCACAAAGAAAATACAGACAATGCAAATAACTTGGATCATAATTGAAAGAGGGGAAATTACAGCATAGAGCATAAATCCAGAGGTTGCTGGTAGGAAACTACTGGGGCTGAGATAGATGTGAAAAACAAACAAAAACAAACAAACAAATAAATAAATAATTTTATAAACATTTATATGCAAACAAGGTCAACAATCAAGATGAGATGAACTATACAATCATCCCAAACTGAATAAAGATGATAAAGGAAACAAACAACCCTGCAGAAAATTGAAACAATAATCAAAAACTCTTTCCCCAAATAAAAGCCCTGGACTTAATGGTTTCATAAATTATTTCTACCACATGTTCAAAGATGAGCTAATGTGTATATATATATATATATATATATATATATATATACATTATGATATATATATCAAAATGATATATATATAAAAAATTTAAAAATAAGAAAAAAAGATTACCAAATACATTACACTATATTAAAACCAAACAAAGACAACCCACAAAATAAAGAAACCAGAGTCCAATCTCCATACAGAACACAGATGCAATAATTCTCAATAATATTTTTATAAACCAAATCCAACAATGCATCAAAAAACTTATGCATCATGACCAAGTGGGATTTATTTCAGGGACAAAAATTGTTGAACATGTGAAAATCAATTAATGTAATTCACCACATCCACAAAGAAAAAATAAAAACGATGATACTTTCACTAGATACTGAAAAGCATTTGATAAATTCAACACATATTTATAATGAAAGCCCTTAACACACTTGGGATAAAAGCAACATATGTAAATATAATGAAGACTGTGACTAACCCAAACCATTCATCATTTTGAGTGGTGAAAGGATGAAAGCTTTTCCTTTAAGACCTGCAAAAAAACAAGGAAGTCCAAACTCATACCACTTTTCAATATACTACAAGAAGTACTAGCTAGCACAATTGAGGCAAAAGAAAGACACAAAAAGTCAAAATTGGGAAATAAGTAAAATCATAACTATTTACACAATTATTTTTAAAATATCCTCAAAAAACCATGGAAAAATGAAATTAAACAACAAATAAGTTTAATAAAACAACAAGCTTCAAAAATCTATATACAAAAATAGAATTCTTCCTATATGCAAACAGTCTGAAGATGAAGAAATTAAGAAAATCATTCCTTTCACATTTGTACCAAGATAATTTAATACCTGAAACAAACCTAAGAAAGTAAGTAAAAACTTATACAAGGAATATTACAAACATTGCTAAAAGAAATAGAAGATAAAAAGAAATGGAAAGACAGTTTGTGCTTATGGATCAGGAGATAAACAGCAAAATACCCATCTGTTCAAAAGCAACTTACAAATTTAATACAATTCCAATAAACAGTTCAATGGCATTAGTCAAAAAAATGGAACATCTGTGATTACAATGATATGAAATTTATATATAAATAAATTACATATATAAAAAAACATGTTGAAAAAAATGAAGTAATGTTTGCTAGAGAAAAAAAGAAATGGAACAAGTATTGCAGAAATTCATAAGGAGTCACAAATATCCTCACGTAACCAAAGCTTTCCTAACTAAAAGGGAGAAGAATGAAAGGATAATAAGCCCAGATTTTAAACTATACTACAAAACCATAATAAGAAAAACAGTATGGCACTGAATCAAAAACAGACACACATAAAAATCAAATCAAACTGAAAGACCAGAAATAAGGCACACAAACAGGGCAACCTAATCTATGAAAATGGAACAAAAACTCTACACTAGAATAAGGATATCCTCTTCAATAAATTATGCTGGGAAAACTGGGCCACTATATACAAAAGAATGAAACTAGGCTACTATCTCCTATGATACAAAAAAGCAAATTCAAAATGGATTAAATACTTGAATATAAGACCTGAAACAATAAAATATATACAAGAAAACATAGCAAAAACACCCATATAATACACCTTAGTAACATATTTGAGGTCAGAAACAGTGAAAACAAAGAAGAAAATCAGCTGGGGCTATGTTAATTCAAAAAGCTTCCAGGGGTGCTGAACATGGGACCATGGTAGGCCTCAGGACCTTGAGGCTGCTTCACCTCTGTGGTTGGCTGCTCCACTGGAGGGGGGGGGCAGAAACAACAAATCCTCACAAATATGAGGAACTAAACTCTTGCCCATCAAAGTAAAGCATAGATATCAGTAAGCCTGGTAAACTATCAGTTTAGATAACAAAGGCGTCCTACAGAGAAGCTGATCACCGTCTATCCTGAATAGGTGTCATCTATCCTGGATAGGCAGACACCTATAGAAAGATAGCCCCCTATAAAACTGACATCAAGCAAAAGGCTATTGTAACTGAACTGTTACATGAACTGTATAAAAGCTGTATGAAAAATAAACTCGTGGCCAGCAGATCAAGAGAAAAGCTGCTGTGCCCTCGTGCCCAAGAGATTGTCTTGATCGTCTTGATTGCAATCCTTACCCCTTCCCTAAGGCACTGTTCCCCAAGGTGGTTGGACCATGGCACTCCACCTCTGTGGTCAGCTGCCCCTGCCCCATGCACACTACCAGCTCCCTGCTTTGGGACACACAGGGAAGGCTTGGGGACTGACCTGGGTTTGGCCAGGCTGAGACCATGCTGGGGCACTCAGCATGGGGCCTTGGTAGGCCTTGCATCCTTGCAGCTACTCTGCCAAGATGGTCAGCTACCCCACCCCATGCATGCCACAATCTCCCCACTTTTGGGATGGGTGGAGAGGGGCTTGGGGCCTGGTCCAGGAGGGGTCAGGCTGTCCAGTGCATGGGCAAAGCAGGGGAAGGGGGGGTGACTAAGACACCACTTCTATTTCATTCTGCTAGTCCTCAGGAGGAATAAGAAGAAAACAAGTAATATAAACACTGACATAGAATTGGTGAGAGACCAGATAAAGATCTCACCCACACATCTGAGCAGGGTGCAAGAGAAGGAAAATTGAGAAAGTCATTGCACACTGGATTGGAGAAATGATCATGGTGATGACCTATCACAGAATCACACCTGCAGACTCACCAGGGGTTGGTAAGCCAAAATTTCAATTATGATATGCCATTCCTCCTCCATTCCCTGGGAGAGGAAGGTCACAGAGTTGGGGCATCAGTCTCATAGCAAAGATGCAAACTGAGGAAGAGGAAATGATCTGCAAAGGCCTTCAGCAGATGCCTGTCCACATCGAGAAACCTTTACTGACAGTGGTTGGGGGCAAGGCCCCTAGGCCAGAAGGCAGAGCTATCAGGCAAAGAGACAGCAAAATGGCACAGAGAATGGATTGGAGAAGACAGTCAACAATGAGAAGACCCTGATAGACAAATGAGCATGGACTGGCTTCCCAATGTAAATATAAGATGAAAACCTACCAGCATGGTGTGTCATGCCACAAACTGTGACTCAAGAACCTCACCCATGAAAAACACACTACCACAGAAAATGAAGAGACTAATGGACCAAACAAAGATCAACAAACAACAAGGAGAGAGGAGTCTGAGGGAACACAAGGGGGCTAGGTTGGAGGAAGCATTCCAACAACCATTCACTGATATTATAAGAAATTTAAAGAACAAATAAAAAAATTAAATAAAGAATAAATATGCAGACAGTTGAAAAGAGATCAGTGGATGACAACTTGAATATGAGTTTACTTTTGTATGGCTACTTAAAGAGTAAAAAAGATATCTTAATTAAAATGAGTATTTCCTGAACAAGCAAAAAAATAAAATAAATAAAAAGTTTCCATATACAAAACAAACAGTGACCAATACAAAAGAGCATCATATGAAATGACAGATGAAAAGTACTATAGGACGCTATAAGAGGTAAACTGAACAAATAGAAAATGAATCAGTGAATTTGGAGATACAGATTTACAAAGAAGCAAGATGGAAGAGGAAAAGGGGGAAAAGTTTAAAAAATGAAGAAATACTTTGCAAACTATGCTTCAACATAATGAAAAGCTATATAAGAATAATGGGTATCCCAGTAGAGGAAGAGAGAAAAAAATATTAGAAGAAAACGTAACAAAACTTGAAAAAAAATTAGTAGCAAATCCAGAAAGCAAAAACAACATAACTTTCCAGAAAGTAAGGGACACTTCAAAAGCAATACTTAGTGGGATGTATATAAAGGCCCACATCAAGAAACAGGAAAGAGCATAAATGAGCACTTTGTATCTATCAATATCCTAAAGGAAATGAATAATAAAAATTTGAGTACAGTTACATATATACATAGTTAATGCATATACAATCACAAAAGGTCCTGAAAAGCCACAGCAACCCTTCTTTTAAAAAATGAAGGCATAACACACAGACATAAAACTATACTACAAAGTCAAAGCTATAATAATCAAAAAATTATGGTGTTTGAATAAAAATAGATAGAGACTAATGGAGTAGTATTGAGAATCTAGGTAGAAACCCAAACTTCTATGAATAGTTTATCTGTGACAAACGAGCCAACATACTTTGGAGTAAAGGATGCCTCTCTAACAAAAATGTTGGGATAACTGGATAACGATATGCAAATAAATGAAACTAGATCACTACCTTGCACAATATACAAAAACTAACTTAAAGCTAATGAAAGACTTGGATGTAAGACCTGAAATGATAAAGTTCACAAGAGAAAACTTAGGCAAAACATTCCATGATACTGAATCCATAGAAGTCTTTGGGGATATAAAATCTAATGGCACAGGAAACAAAAGCAAAAATAATAAACGCATAATACTACATTGTACTAAAAAGCTTCTTTGCAGCAAAGGAAACTACCATTAAAACAAAGGATGTACATCACACCACCCTGGTCACCAGCCAGAGCACATCAGCACGGGCATCCCTCGGACACGCCCCTTGCCCACTCCCTCTGAAGCCCGTCACCCACTCGCTACCCAGGTACCGCAACACATTGTGCCACCCTGGTCACCAGCCAGAGCGCATCAGCGCAGGTGTCCCTCGGACACTCCCCTTGGCCACTCCCTCTGAAGCCTGCCACCAGCACTGGCACTGATAAAGATTATTAACAAAATCTCAGCAATACACAAAAACACTGAATTTGATTCATAGAAAAAACAAAATTTGTGGGCAAATATAAACAGCAAACAAATCAAAGCTGGAAAACTACTGACAGCATGCACACACACAGGAAAAAAAACTCAATAATGAATGTTATCAAAGTAATTCAAGTACAAGAATAGAAAGCTCAGAAACTCAACACCACTGCAATTCAAACACAAACTGGAAAAAATCATAAGCTGTCTTTTGGAGAAACTTGGAATTGTGGCTTGCATATCAGAGGATTCCACGTATATAAGGCCTCCTGCAGAGACTCAAATTTAGCAGTCCATTGGCTCCTTAAGTAGTAGACTGCAGAGAGGACCTGCAGAATATCAGGGCTGACATCCTAGTCCAAAAGAGCAGGTGCTGCTGAGAAACAGCAGCTCAACAAGGAAAGGACTACTTTCCCCAAACAACACACAGAAACAAGAAGCAATTTAGACAGAAAAACAGAATAATCACAACCTCATACTCGACAACATGCCAACTAATACCCAAGCATCAGTCACTCAATACGTAGAACAAGTCCAAAGAGAAAACACAGGAAGGAAGAAAAATAAAAACACAAAAGCAAGCCCAAAGGTAAGCAATTCCTCACCAAAGGACAAACAATCTCCTAAAATAATGAGGATAACGAAGAATTGGATAATATGACAGATAAAGAATTCAGATACATCATGATAAAAACACTAAATGACATAAGAGAAATAGAATATACAAAAAAGAATGCAGCAAAATGAACATTACAATTGTCAAACAGAAGAGATTGAAACACTAAATAAGAAACTGAAGGAGGTACAGTTTATAAGAGGAGCAATAGAAGATATCAAAAATGCACAGAAAAGCAATGAAAGCAGACTAGAAGAAATTGAAGAATGAATCAGCACACTAGAGGACACAGAAATACAGTGAAAGAAAAGAGAAAAAGAGAAAAACAAAATAAGAAGACAGAAGAAAAAATTGGAGATCTATCAGATACTTTAAAGAAAGGAAATATAAGAATAATCGGAATCACAGAAGGGGAAGAGAAAGACATAGGAAATGAAAGTCTTTTAAAAGCAATAATGGAAGAGAACTCCCCAAATCTGAAAAAGAAAATGAAAATAGAGGTACAGCAAGAAAAAGAACACCAAACTACTTTAATGAAAAAAAAAAAAAAACTACAGCCAGGCACATCATTGTAAAACTTCCAAGAACCCAAGACAAAGAAAAAATAATGAGAATGACTAGAGAGAAAAAACAGATAACCTACGAAGAAAAACCCATTAGGCTGACCTCAGACTTCTCAGAAGAGACTATCCAAGCAAAAAGAGAAAGGAGCCACATCTTCAAAAAACTCTAAGACAAAAAGTGCCAGCCAAGAATATTCTACCCTGCAAAGCTGTCCTTCCTGTATGAAGGAAAAATTAGAACCTTCTCAGACAAACAACATCTCCAAAAATTTGCTGCCACCAAACCCCTACTCCAAGAAATATTGGAAGAAGCCTCAGGACCAAAACTCTCAGACAAATAAGTAGAATATACATAACAAGAAACCAAAGCAGAACCTGAAAATGACCTCAGGAAAACCAACACTAGAACCCCTCACATCAAGAGTCATTCTAAATGTCAATGGTCTAAACTCATCAATCAAAAGACGCAGAGTTGCAGACTGGATCAAAAGAGAGAACCCAACATTCTGCTGTCACCAGGAAACACATCTAATCCCTAAAGATAAACATAGACTGAAAGTGAAAGGATGGAGAACAATTCTACATGCAAACGGTCCCAAGAAAAAGGCAGGGGTAGCCATTCTTATAGCAGATAAAGCAGATTTCAGAATTAAAAAAAGTGACAAAGGGTAAAGACGGACACTACCTAATGGTACGTGGTTCAACTCACCAAAAAACTTAAAAATTATCAACATATATTCACCAAATGAGCGAGCACCAAGATTCATAAGACAGCTACTAGCAGAACTGAAAACAAATATTGGTGAAAACACATATGTCGTAGGAGACTTTAACACCCCACTCTCACCAAAAGACAGATCAGTAAAACAAAAGCTAAACAAGGACACAAAATCTTTAAAGGAAGACCTAGACCAAATGGACTTAATAGATATCTACAGGACACTGCACCCCCTAAAAAAGGGAATATACCTTCTTTTCAAATGAACATGGATCCTTCTCTAAAATTGACCACATATTAGGACACAAGGAAAACCTGAACAAATACACAATAATCAAAATTATACCAACTTTTTTCTCTGATCATAAAAGCATCAAACTAGAAATTAAAAATGAAGACAAAGCAAGAAGAATATCCAATACATGGAGACTGAACAATATAATACTAAATGAAGAATGGGTAACAGAAGAAATTAAAACCTACTTCGAAACAAACGACAAAGAAGACACAACATTCCAAAATGTCTGGGACTTAGCAAAAGCAGATCTAAGAGGAAGGTTCATAGCAATACAGGCCCATATCAAAAACCAAGAAAATATCCAAAGAAAAAACCTCAAATCCCAATTCGAAAAATTAGAAAAAGAACAACAAGAAAAGCCAAAGCCCAGAAGAAAACAAGAAATAATAAAAATAAAAGAAGAAATAAATAACATAGAGATCAAAAACACAATCCAGAAGATAAACAAAACTAAGAGCTGGTTCTTTGAAAAAATAAATAAAATTGACAAGCCCCTTGCAAAGCTCACAAAGAAGAGAAAAGACCCAGATAAATAGAATCACAAACAAGAAAGGAGAAATCACCACAGATACAAAAGAAATCCAAAGGATAATCAGAGACTACTATGAACATCTATATGGAAACAGATACAACAATCTGGATGAGATGGACAAATTCCTGGAAAAATACAACTACCCAAAATTGAACAAAGAAGAAATAGAGAGTCTAAATAATCCAATCACAAGCAGTGAAATTGAAGCAGTCATAAAAACTCTCCCTAAAAACAAGAGCCCAGGACCCGATGGCTTTACAAATGAATTCTACCTGACATTCAAAGAGGAAATAACACCTATACTCTTACAAAAAATTGAGAAAGAAGGGGAGCTCCCAAACACATTCTATGAAGCAAACATCACACTCATACCAAAACCAAATAAGGACAGCACTAAGAAAGAATGCTATAGACCAATTTCCCTAATGAACACAGATGCAAAAATTTTAAACAAAATACTAGCAAATCGAATCCAACGGTGCATAAAAAGCATTATTCACCATGATCAAGTGGGATTTATCCCAGGGGCACAATGATGGTTCAACATGTGGAAATCAATTAACATAATCCACCTCATCAATAAGAAGAAAAACAAAAACCATATGATCATATCAATAGATGCAGAGAAAGCATTTGACAAAGTCCAGCACCCATTTATGATAAAAGCCCTTGAACAACTGGGGATCAAAGGAACTTACCTCAACATAATACGAGCCATCTATGACAAACTGACAGCAAACATCTTAAATGGGGAAAAACTAAAATCATTCCAGTTAAGATCTGGAACTAGGCAAGGATGCCCACTCTCTCCATTACTTTTTAACGTTGTTTTGGAAGTTCTAGCCAGGGCAATAAGACAAGGGAAAGATATAAAAGGGATACAAATAGGAAAAGAAGAACTGAAACTATCATTATATGTGGATGATATGATTCTATATGTAGAGAACCCAAAAAAATCCAAGAAAAAAATTATTAAAATAATAAACCAGTTCAGTAACGTTGCTGGCTACAAAATCAACACACAGAAATCAGTAGCCCTCCTATAGGCAAAAAAAACCAAGCAGAAGAAGAAGAAATTAAAAAAGTCATCCCATTCACCATCGCACAAAAACAATTAAATACCTGGGAATAAACCTATCAAAACACATAAAAGAACTATACAAAGAAAACTTTAAAACACTACTAAAAGAGATAGAAGAAGACTCAAGGAAATGGAAAGACATTCCTTGCTCATGGATGGGAAGAATTAACATCATCAAAATGGCCACCCTACCAAAAGCAATCTACAGATTCAATGCAATCCCCTTAAAAATTCCAATAACATTCTTTAAAGAGATAGAACAAAAATTACAAAAATTCATATGGAATAACAAAAGATCTTGAATATCAAAAAACCTCCTCTCCAAAAAAAGAGAGACTGGAGGCCTAACTATTCCAGACTTCAAGCTGTACTACAAAGCCATAATACTTAAAACAGCATGGTACTGGTACAACAACCGACAATCAGACCAATGGAACAGAATTGAGAGTCCAGAAATAAAGTCACACACATATAGCCAATTAATCTTTGACAAAGGAGGGAAAAACTTATATTGAAACAAAGATAGCCTCTTCAACAAATGGTGCTAGGAAAACTGGACTAAGACATGCAAAAAAAATGGACCAAGACATCTCTCTCATACCATGTACAAAAATTAATTCAAAATGGATAAAAGACTTAGATATCAGACCTGAAACCACAACACACATAGTGGAAAACTTGTGCAAAACTCTCCATGAAATACAATTCAGAAATCCCTTTCTGGAATCATCTGCTGAAGGCAAAAAATTGAAGGAAAACAAACAGATGGGACTTCATCAAACTAAAAATCTTCTGTACTGCAAAAGAGACAACAGAAAAAACTAAAAGAAGCCCAACTATATGGGAAAAAAATTTTGCCGTCCACAAGAGTGATAAGGGATTAATAACACAGATCTACAAGGAACTCACACAACTAAACAAAAACAAAACAAGATGTCCAATCAACAAATGGGGAGAACTAAAAAGACACTTCTCCAAAGAGGAGATACAAATGGCCAACAGGCACATGAAAAATTGCTCAACATCACTAGCAATCAGAGAAATGCAAATCAAAACCACAATGAGATACCACTTTACACCAGTAAAACTGGCCCACATCAAAAAAAAAAAAAAAGGCAACAAGTGCTGGCATGGATGTGGAGAGAAAGGAATACTCTTACATTGCTGGTGGGAATGTAAACTCATCCAGCCACTATGGAAAGCAGTATGGAGGACCCTCAAACTCATGAAATTGGAATTACCTTTTGCTCCAGCAGTCGCACTTCTGGGAATCTACCCAAAGGAGACCTCAATGTGGGTACAAAACGACACCTGTGCTCAGATGTTTATTGCAGCACTATTTATAATTACAAGGACATGGAAACAACCCAAATGCCCCAGAACAGATGAGTGGATGAAAAATATGTGGTATATATACACAATGAAGTATTACTCATCAATTAAAAATGACAAATTTGATGAATTTATAGACACCTGGATGTAACCTAGAAGAAATCACTCTAGCAGAAACGAGCCAGATGGAAAGGGACAGAAACCAAATGGTTTCACTACTATATGGTCAACCAAATGAAACTACACAAGGGGAGAGAGGGGACCAGGTGGAGCGGGCGGTGAGGGAAGGTGGTGCGTGACCCCCAGGGACTGAAATGTTGTGAAATATATATAAATTAAAAAAAGAAATAGAAAAAAAAAGAAAATGAAAGAGAAATGAATAAACAAATATAAAGAAATACTCTGAGAATTCTCCAACTCCATAAAGAAAGGCAATATAAGAATACGGTGTATACCAGAGGGGTATGAGATGGAGAAAGAAACCAAAAATGTATCTAAATGAATCATAGGAAAAAATCCCAAACCTAAATGTACACAACCACGAAATTAAATGATAAACAAAATGAGGCCTACACAAAAATATAGTAATGAAACTTCCAAACAATTATGACAAAGAAATACTATTGACTCTGGCAAGGGAAAAGAATCAGATAATCTATGAATGTATAAGTATCTGGTTAACATTGTGTTACTCTGAAGAAACACTTGGTAAGAAGAGAATGGAATGACATGTTACAATATTTAAACAAGAAAAAAACAAAAGTGCCAGTCAAGAATATTCAATCCTGCAAAGCTCTCCTTCAGATATGAGAAATAAAGGTGTTTTCATAAAAAGAGGAATTGAATGAATTTGCAAACACTATACCACCCTTGCAAGAAATATTGAAGGAGCCCCTGTATCTGAAGTGAGAAAAGGAACATACACAAAAAACTGAAAATTAAAATAGACTGAACCACAAATGTTAAGAACATAATGATAGAAATAAGCTTTCAAACATCAACAGTCATTCTACACGAATAAGGAGTGAATTCACTAAATAAAAGACACAAAGTATATGGATGTATCAGAAAATAGAATTCAACCTGATGTCTTCAGAACACACATCTAAGTTCCAAAGATAAACACAGCTCAAGTAAAGATCTGGAAAACAATTCAACCAGTGAACAGGGACAAAATGAATGCTGAAGAGTCATATTTATATCAGATAAAATAGATTAAATTTAAAAAAGGTAATAAAACATAGGGAAAGATACTACATAATGAGTAAGGGAACAATATATCAGCAAGACATGAGACTCACCAAAGGAAGGAGTCTCCAAATACATTAGACAACTGTTATCAACTCAAAAAGAAAGATATTGAAAAAAACACATTTGCAGCAGGAAAATTAGACACTCCACTTTTCACCAATGGACAAATTGAGTAGATAAAGCAAAAAGGAACACAATAAGCTTAAACAAAATGTTAGGCCATGTGTACCCAATAGATATAGGGCACTGTACCCCAAAAAAGTATAATACACATTTTCCTCAAGTGCACATTAGACATTTTCCCAGAATAGACCACATACTTGGTTCACAAGCAAATATTAAAAAAAAAAGTCCACAAAGATTGAAATCATACTTAGTATTTTATTGGAGTACTATAGACCCATACCACATATCAACTACCAAAAGAGAGTAAGGGAGTCTTTTAATATATGGAGACTGAAGAACACACCACTGAAAGACTACTGGATTAATGAGGAAATTAAGGAAGAAATAAAAACCATCTCAAGTCAAAAGACAACAAGAATGCCATCTTCCAGAATTTACAGATGCAACAAAAAATATTAAGTGAAATACATAGCAATACAGAATCAATTCAAGAAACAATGGTTGAATCCACAGAAAAATTAATTGAATTAATACACCAGTTCAGTAAGGTAGCTGTATACAAAATCAACACACAGAAATCAGAGGCCTTCTTATATGCAAAAACTCAGTAAGCAGAAATTAAAAAAAAAACTCCCTTTTCCATTATACCACTGAAAATTCGATACCTGGGACTAAACCTAACGAAGTGAAGTATTTATGCAAAGAAAATTACAAAACATTCTTAAAATAGAAGACATAAAAACATGGAAAAATATTCCCTGCTCATGGATAGGAAGAATTAACATTATCAAAATGGCTATTCTACCAAAAGAAATCTACAGTGCCAATAAAAATATCAATGACATTTTTTAAAAAGTAGAACAAAAATTACTGAAACTCATATGGAATAAAAAGACTTCGAATATCAAAAATCCTCCTGACCAAGAAAAAAGAAAATGAAGGTATTACAATACCAGACTTCAAATTATACTACAAAATCATAATAATAAAAACAGCATGGTACTGGTATAAAAACAATCAGACCAATGGAACAGAATCAAGTGCCCAGAAATCAAACCACACATATATGGGCAACCAATCTTTTACAAAGGGGCAAAAACGTACATTGGAACAAGAACTGCCTCTACAATAACTGGTGCTGGGAAAACTGGATCAAGACAAGCAAAAAAAAATGAACCAGGACAACTTGTACAAAATATGAACACCTTGTACAAAAAAACAACTCAAAATGGATAAAAGACTTGAATTTAAGACCTGAAACCATAAAATACATAGAGGAAAACCTGGGCAAAACTCTCGATGAATTACATTTTAGAAATACATTTCTGAACACATCTACGGATAGAACAAAAATGAAGAAAAAAATAAACACATGGGACTCCATCGAACTAAAAAGTTTCTGTACAGCAAAAGAGACAAACAAAACAAAAAGAAACCCAGCCAAATGGGGAAAAATTTGCCTTCCATACAAGTAATAATGATCTGATAGCAAAGGTCCACAAGGAACTCACACAACAAACAAAAACAAAGCAAAAGTCCAGTCAATAAAATGGGGTGAAGACCTAAAAAGACACTTCTCCAAAGAGGAAATATAGATGGCCAATAGGCAAATGAAATAATGCTCCACATCACTAATAATCAGAAATGCAAATCAAAACCACAGTGAGATATCATCTTACACCAGAAATTTAAAAAAATGTGCAAGTATTGTCGCAGATGTGGAGAAAAAGGAACACTCTTACACTGCTGGTGGGAGTGCAAGTTGATCCAGCCACTATGGAAGGCTGTGTGGAGAAACCTCAAACAGCTGAAAGAGGAACTACCATTCAACCCAGCAATCCCACTACTGAGAATCTACCCAAAGGATATGAAATCACTAATAAAAAAGGACAGGACACCTGTACCCGCATATTTATTGCAGTACTATTTACAATTGCCAAGATACGGAAACAACCCAAATGTCCCAAAACTAATGAATGGCTGAGAAAGACATGATATATTTACACAGTGGAATATTATGTCAACCAAAGAAGATAAACTTATGCCATTTGCAGCAACATGGATGGAGCTAGAAGGAATCATCTTAGTGGAAATTAGCCAGAAAGAAAAAGCGAAAAATGGGATGATCTCATTTATATGAGGGATATAGGGAAAAGAAACAAAAATTTAAAACTGCCAACAAAACTGAAGCATAGATCAGGGAGGGATGGAGAATAAAATCAGGGAAGGGGGAGGGCACAAGAGATAAAAAAAGGTGCTCAGGTGATAAGGTGATGGGAGACTATCAGATAAACTAAGATATAAGATTTTCATATGTGTTTCTATATATACATACAGATATATATATATACATATAAATATAAGTGTAATTAAAAAAATAAAAAGAATAGTTTTTTACTGCATTATATTAGTTAGCATTTTTTGATATGAAAACTAAGCTTATATAACTAGCTTCTAGATAATTCTTTCCTACATTTTAAAGTGATGGCAGTTCTCTGATTTTTAACAAATGTTATGCCTCTTTCCATTATAACTCACATTGTAACTGCTGTCTATGTATATAACTTTACGGGTTCATATTTTTGCTTAATTACATGTATTTTTCATAATTTCATTAAAATGTTAATTAGGAAGAAAAAAGAAACAAGATTTGAAAAAATAACTATCATCTAAGAGAATTAGAAAATGAAGAAATTCAAAAGCTGACAGGAGAACATAAATAATGTAATCATGGCAGAAATAAATTAAATGGAAATAAAATGAACACTCTAAAGGATTAATGAAATCAAAAGCTGGTTCTTAAAAAAAAATAGACCTCTAGCAAGGGTCACTAGAAAAAATAAGAGATAAACCTCAAAAACAAAAGAGGAGAAATAGATATTTAATAGTATTTAATGATATTTAATAGTACTGAATATTAAATATCATTACTAAATAGATCTATTTAGTAATAATAGATATCAAATAGATCTATTTAGTACTAAATAGTAAATACTAAATAGATACTAAATATAGAAATCACAGTAGATACTCTGAGGCATCTTCAAGCCTGGATAAGAGCTATGTTATGAGCAAAGAACACTTTGCTCATATCTGGCTTTAGAACACTAAAGACAGTTTGACATGGCTCTTCCCAGTTAGTGTTATCTTCTGCCCCATGTTGATTTTACTAAGTGATATTCCAAAAGAGACATTTCCACAAGATAATGAATGGCATCTCTTGCAAGATAATTGTATCCCCTGTCCTCTGCCCCAAGGTATTATATTCCACAGGATCCTGTCTTTACTTGCTTTTGTTTGTTTGCTACCACATTGTATCATATTTTCACAGTCTATATAAGCCCCTAATGGAGCACAGTAAAACTGTTGTTGCTGGCATGCTTGCTCTCAGCCCATCTTCTGACTGGTCGTTCCTATTGTCATTCCTTCTCCTTCAATCCTAATCTTAACAGATACTGCAGAAATTCAGAGGATATTTACAGACAAATATCAACAGTTATACATTAACAAACTGAATAACCTAGAATAACTATATATTCATCTGAGACCAAATATTAAAGAAATAGAAATCTTGGACAAACCAATCACAGTCAAGGAAAATGAAACTGACCAATTACCCTAATGAAGACTAGTGGGAAAAAATCTTAGTAAACTAAACCAACAATGTACTAAAAGGATATACATTTTGACTAAGTGGCATTCATACCAGGGACACCACATCACAAATAAAGATGATATAATGCATATTATATAGTAACATTTGATGTTGATAAGATTTAATTAATTTATTATGAAGACCTGAAAAAAGTTTGGGATAACTGAAACATATTTTATCATAAGAAACCCATATACAATAACTCCACAGATAAAATTTTCTCACTGTAACAACATGATAGCATTTCTACTAAGATGTATACCAAGATGAAGATGTCCACTCTCACCACTACTATTAACATAGTATTGGAATTCTTAACTAGAACAATCAGACAAGAGACAAATATAAAAGGAAACTAAAATGGGAAAGAAGTAAAATCATTTTCAAACAATATGATAATATACATAAAAATTCTTCAAGACCCCATGGAAAAATTAATCAAGACAATCAGTTTAGCAAAGTGGAAGCATATATCAATGCACAAAAATCAGTTGCCTTCCTACATACAATGAAATAGAAGAGGAAAAAAATAAGGGATCCATGTACAATAAGACACAAAAAAATTAAATTCCATGGAGTAAATTGAACAAAGTAGGTGAAGAACCTGTATAAGAAAACACACACACAAGATATTGTTGAAGTAAACAGAATTCACAAATAAATCGAAAAATATTCCCTGCTTATTGACTGAAAAAATCATAACAGCCATCCTAGTCAAAGTAATATAGGATCAAGACAATCAATGCATCTATACAATAAATAGCACCAATGGCATTCTTCAATGAACTGAAAGAAACACTGTTAAAATTCCATATAAAATTACAACAGACCCCAAATAGCAAAAGTAATCCCTACACAAAATGGAGGTTTCACACCTCCAGACTTCAAATTATACTGCAAAGCCATAATAATTAAAACAGCATTGTGCTAGCACAAAAACACATGGGAAAAAAGAATATCATTGATATTCTTGAGATAACCCATACATATATGAACAATTAATCTTTAACAAAAGGATAAAAAACACACTGAAGAAAGGGAAATCTTTTTAATAAATGGTGTTGGGAAAACTAGACAGCTATATGTAACAGAATCAAGCTAAAGCACTGCTTCAGGTGACATACAACAATCAATACAAAATGAATAAAAGATGTAGGGTCTGAAATCATAAAATACAGAGATGAAATATTAGGCAAAACACTTCATGGCATAACCTTCAGTGATGTCTTTAGTGATTCATTCCTAACATCATGGAAAACAAAAGAAAACATAAACAACTCTGACATTAAACTAACTTCTACACAGTGGACGAAATCATAACTACAATGAAAGGACACCCTACCAAATGTGAGAAATGTTTACACACCACATATCTGCAAAGGACTTGTATCAAAGATATGCAAAAGAAAAAATATCACTATTTAAAAAGTGAACAGCACTAATCATGCACTTCTTCAAAGACATGCACTTCTCCAAAAATGGCATACAGGCACATGGAAAAAAAAAGGGTTTTAGTTATAATGGATGTGCAAATCAAGATGCCTGTGAGAACAGTCCATATAGAACAGACCAGAAGCAGGTGCTGGTAAGGATTTGGAGAAAATGAAATCTACTTACACCATTTTGGGAATGTAAACTGGTTCAGTTGTTATGCAGTACAATATGGAGGTGTCTCAAAACACTAAAAGTAGATCCACAGTCAGTAGCTTTTTTAAAGCCCTGAAAACCCAAGATAAAATGGACTAAGGACTTAGATATCTCTACAAAGATAAGAAAATACTGAATATATAAAATTATTAGGAAAATGCAAATCAAAATGACAATGAGCTAGTACCTCATACCTCTTATATTGGCTATTCTTTTTTAAAGAACAAAAATGTTGGTGATATGAAGAAATTTAAAGCCTTGCATATAATTATGCCTTGTTATACAAAAACAGCTTGAAAGAACTTCAAATTATTTTAAAGAGAACAACCATATGATCTAGTATTCACTTTTCTGTGATACGGATGTTTATCCAAAAAAATGAAATCAAATAGATATTAGCTCTCCCATGTTCACTGCAGCCCTAATTCACAATAGCTAATAAGTGAAAAAAAACTAAATGCCCATTGACAGATGAACAGATATAGAAAATACAATATACATATATGATGAAACTCTACTTGGTCTTAAAAAGAATTCTATAATATCCAGAAACATGCATGAACATTAAGGTAAGTGAAATAAGTCAAATACTGCATTATTTTTTTATAGGATATGAAAAGTAATCAAACACAGAAAATCAAAGACTGAGATCATAGTTAGGAAGAAATATAGGGAATTACTAAAAGATATAAAGTTTCAGCTAAACTAGAAGAATAAGCTATGCCATACAATATTAAACAATAGCATATACTTAAAAATTGTTAAGCGAATAGATCTTTAAATGTCACCTTAATAAAAAGTTCTAAATTTAAAAAACCTAAGCAACAATGATAAAAAGTGAAAACATGATGAGAAACCCTGCAAATATATGAAAAAATAGACTATATTATATATTACAAACTCCATATAAATAAATTTTACAACCCAGACTAAAAGAACAATAACTAAACACAAACTGATTCAATTCACCCAGGATAACAGATAATTAGAATAGTCCTACAATTAAAAATAGAACTCATAATTTAAAACTCCCCCCAAAGAAATCTCTAATCCAACATGATTTCACTAGAGAATTCTACCTAAACATTTAAAGAAAAATTTACATTTTTTGAAACTGTAGACCATTTTTTATTATAAAGTTAAACAACAAAAAATTCACTGAAGATACACTTCACTTTCGCATAAGCTTCTAAATAGAAAATACATTGATGCATAAAAATATAGTAATTCAACATCAAACTTGAAAAAATTATTTCCAAATAGAATACATGTTTTTTTCAGTAGTTAAAGATGGTTTGTATGTATGTGCTGTATCATATGTACATCTAAATATATGCTATATATTAAGGTCACTAGCTTCTGTAGTAATTTGCTCATTAGTTCTTGCAAAATGAAAAAACACTGTCTTATTTTATTTTTACAACACAAAGAATAAATTTTATTTATAATTCATGCCTATATTTAAACACAAAGTATCATTTTTATTTAAAAGTTTAGAATAGTAGAAGCAGAAAGAAAAATAGAGAAGCAGAAGTAGGAAAGCTTCCTATTTTTAGCTTTTTTTATTCATTTTTGTTGTTTACATCCTTGTATTCCCTGGGTTACCCCCATCACCATATCAACTTTGACATCCTTTCCCTGATTTCTTTCTCTCCCTTGACCTCCCTAGTTGTATGCTTTAGTTCTATTGTTAGCTTGTTCTTGTTTGGATGTTTTCTTGATCTATTGTTTGTTTTCCCTATATCACATCTATAGGTGAAATCATTTGCCTTTTTCTTTCTGACTTATTTCCATTAACATGATTCCTTCGAGGTCCATCCATGTTATCACAAATGCATCGTGTTTGTCATGTTTAATTGATGAATAATATTCCATTGTGTAAATATACAACAAATTTTTCAACTCTCATCAGTTTTGGGGCATTTGTGTTATTTTCAAATACTGGCTATTGTAAATAGTGAAGAAAAAAAATTTCTTCCAGAAAGTAAGGAACACTTTCTAATTTATATTACAAAGTCAGTATTACCCTGACATCAATATCAGAAAAATCTAATAAAATTACTTATTAATAAATAACCCACATGAATACAAACACAGGCACCTTTTACAAGCTATTAGCAAATATATCTCAGCAATCTATACCAGAACCAAGTGTGATTCATTCCACAGATGAAAGGCTCATTCCCTATTTAAAAAAATGTAAAAAATAATGCAATTCATAAGTTTAAAAAAATTACATAACACTACCCATTGATATACAATTATTTGCAAAAATATAGTGTCATGAGAAAACTCTCAGAACACTACCGGGGAATTTCTTCAACTTGATAAAAAAAAATTTCTGCAAAATAACTACAGTAGCTTTGTACAAAGCAAATACAGCTGGTAAAAATACTAAATGCTTTTCTCTTAGATATGGAAACAAGGCAAGGATGTCTAGTCCCATTGCTATTACTCAGCATAATGGTACAGCTACCAAACAGCAAACTAACTCAAGAAAATATAGACTGGAAATTAAAAAAAATTAAACTATCCCTACTAAGAGATATCATTTTTGTCTATGTAGACAATTTCAAGGATTCTACAAAGAAGGAAAGGCAGAACGAAAAATGTGATTTCAAAAACATCCCAGTATATAAGAGCAACAAAAAAATGTACTTCTAAATACTAGAAATGAACATGTGAACACCAAGGTTAAAAATATTATTTACAGTATTTTTTCTCAGGAGGGTTTTGGCAATTCAAGGTTTTTCATTATTCCATATGAATTTCAGTAGTGTTTTTTCTATTTCTTTAAAGAATGTCATTGAGATTTTTATTGGAATTGCATTGAATCTGTAGATTATTTTTGGTAGAATGGTCATTTTGATTATGTTGATTCTTCCAATCCACGAGTGATACAGGATGCCCCCTATTGCCTTCATTAGCATTGGCATTGCTGCCCCATATATTGATAATACTGATAAGCTTGAAAATAGAGCTACCTTCCTGAAGCCTTTACATTTGCAAGTACGTTGATTAGCATACCTGACAGACAGGACACCCTGCTGAGTCCTGTTCCACAGGAAAAGAATTGTTTTTTTTTTTTTGTAAAATGTGACTTTCCCAGAAGAGCAGGAAAGGAAACATTTAAACTATAAAAATAGGTTGAAAACAAAGTGATTTTCTGGGAGAGATAATGTTATGGGGACCATGTGACCTGTGTGGGCAGCCCAGCAATGGTCCTGTTGTCTGTTGATTCATGGCTTTTAGTAAGCATAAGCTGAATGTGTCTGCTAAAAGCTAAAGAGTTTGGAGATTTGGAACTCCCATGTTGGAGTTTGCCATGCCTGCTTGGCTTAGATATTTTGTGGAGAGACTGTGAGCTAGGCCTGAGAAGAAAATAAACTTTGCTGGTTCTTTAATCTTGTAGATTTTAATACTCCTAAAGTGAAGAGGACACAGCAAGAAAAGGACAATATCATGCCTTCAACTATATGCTTGGAAGCTGGAGCATGCCAAAGGATGCCCAGCATTTGAAACGCGTGCTGCTGATGAACTCTGAACATTTGGTGAGATGGATAGGAACTGAAGGACAGAGTTTGAACAATGGTGGGGTAACTGGGTTTTCATGCTTATCCTGTTATACATATCTAGAAAAATCACTTTGTAGTAATTGTTTTGTTTTGTTTTGCTTTGTAAGAGTCTGTTTTTGCTTTGGAAATTATGGTAAGGGGGCTACAGACGGTAAGGACCCACAGTATTGGATGTCTTGGTACAGTGAGGCAAGCAGCCACAGCTTTTAAAATGTAGTTTCTGACCTTTTTTCCTGCAGACTGGGGGTTTGGAAGCTGAGAGAAACAAATAGTGGTTGGATTCTACATAAAAACGAAGTGAGTTTGTGAGGGAATGCAAAGGTTTGAAAGCTTGAGTCTGCTTTACCTGAATCTGAGAAAAGGATTTTTGAGTTTTAATAATTAAAGAGCCCTTCTCTCTCTTCCTTGCTTGCCGGATTTCATGAGCAGGGGATGTCTTTCCATTTCATTGTTTTCTTCTATTTCTTTAAAAATGCAGTATAGTTCTCTTAGTTTAGGTCTTTCAAATGTTTTGTTAAGCTTATTTATCTCTTCTTCTTCAGACCAATTTTTTGTATGTAAGAAGAAGACTGATTTTTGACTTTCAATCAGCTATTTACTTAATTGGCTTATTATTTTCATTAGTATTTTGTAGAGCTTTTAGGGTTTTGCATATAAATTTTCATGTCATCTACAAACTGATAATTTTACTTCTTTCTCTATTTGTATTTTTTTCATGTCTTTCGCTTGCCTTATTGCTCTGTCTAGAACTTCCATTATTATATTGAAAAGCCATGGTGAGAGTGGACAGCCTTGTCTTATTCCCCATCTCAAAGGGGAGGCTTTCAGTTTCTCAAAATTTAGTAAGATACGGCTATGGTTTTGTCATATATTGCTTATATTAAGTTAAGGTCTATGCCTCCAATCCCCAGAATTTTGAGAACCCTCATCATAATACAAATGGACACGAGGCATATGTAAAAATGCTTAACATCACTTATAATCAAGGAGATGCAAATAAAATCCAAAAATTAGATACTACCTCATACCAGAATGGCCCATATCAAAAAAATGGGAAACAGCATGGATGTGGAGAAAAAAGGAACACTTTTGCACTATTGGTGGGAATGAAAGCTGGTTCAGTCATTACTGAGAGCTGTGTAGAGGACCCTCAAACTACTGAAAATAGAACTACCATTCAATCCAGCAATTCCACTTCTGGGAATCTACGCAAAGAATAAAAAACACAAATTGAAAAGAACATCTGTACTCAGATTTTTATTGCAGCACTATGTATAATAGCCAGTATTTAGAAACAACCCAAATATCCCAAAAAAACAAATAAATATGTATATACACCATAACTTTTTGTTTGTCTGTTTTATCTTTTTTGGTTGCATAGTAATATATGTAATATATATGAATATTATGTATATTATATATATGAATATTACTAAGCAATCAAAATATTCATATATGAATAATACATATATGAATAACTAATAATTATATATGTAATAAATAAAAATAAACTGTATATTAATAATGTGGATAAAATATTCATATATGTGATATATATCATATATATGCATATCACTAAGCAATCAAAAAAGACAAATTCATACATATTCATATATATGATATATATGAATTCATATATATCATGCATATGATATATATGAATATTAAGCATCAAAACAGACAAATTTGATGCATTTATGATAACATGGATGGACCTATAAGGAATCATGCTAGATGCAGGATATAATGAAAACAAACAAAAATAAGGACAAGTAAAACTATCAGCAGAACTGAAGCAAGGGAGGGGTGGAAGTAAAATTGGGGGAGTGACGGGCACAAGAGATTAAGATGTTGGTTCATGGTGACAAGGTGGTTGGAGAACCTCAGGGTACACAATAATCTGATATACATATATATGATATACATATGCAATCTGTCTTAAAAAATTAAATTAAAAAATTAAACACAAAAAAGCTTCTGTACAGCAAGAGACAATAACCAAACCAAAGAGACACCCAACTGAATGGGAAAAAATTTTTTCACTCATTCAAGTGATGAGTCTGATATTAAAATCCATAAAGAACTCATATAAATCAACAAAAACAAAGTAAAAAACACAGTCGAAAATGAGCAGAAGGCTTAAAATGCACATTTTCATTGAGAAAATACAAATGATCATTGGACACATGAAAAAATGCTCAACATCAATATAAATCAATGCAAAATGCAATTCAAAACCACAATGAGATACAACCTCACACTGGTAAGAGTAACCCCTATAGACTGAACAAT
Source organism: Uropsilus gracilis (assembly GCA_004024945.1). NCBI lineage: Eukaryota > Metazoa > Chordata > Mammalia > Eulipotyphla > Talpidae > Uropsilus > Uropsilus gracilis. Next base: position 77,552 of record PVHY01001960.1, on the reverse strand, counting down.
GGAGGGAGAGAGGAGGAGGAGGAGAAGGCAGGGGAGGGGAAGGGCACAAAAGAGTAGGTTGGTTAACAGGTGTTAGGGAAGTGGGAAAGTCCCAGGGTACAATAAAGAAATATAAATATAAATACACATATATATGCAAATTTAAGAAAATTTAAATTAAATTTTAAAACAAACAACCATCACAGAGATAGATGACATTCTCTATGGATATTTCTTCTATCCTATTCCGCATTATACATTCCCAGAAATAATAATCAGTACACTGGATTTGATGTTTGCCATTCCAGTGGTATTTGAAACTTTTAAATCACACATCAGTAAATATATTATTTTGCATGGTTATAATTTTATAGTTATGGTATTGTAATATGTATACCTATCTATGTAGCTTGCTTTCTTCCCACAAAAAAAAAATTCTTTTCAATTTAAAAAAAAAAGGAATAACCCCTATCAAGAAAATGGTTGACAAGTGCTGGCAAGGTTGTGGGGGAAATGGAATACTCTTATGCTACTGCTGGGATTGTAAACTATTCTAGCCACTGTAGAAAGCCATTTGATGCAACAATTTCACTTTTGGGAATCTACCCAAAACACTAATTCAAAAGGAAGGCTGCACTCCTATGTTTATTGCAATACTACTTGCAATAATCAAGAGATGGAAACAACCCCAATATGCCAAAACAGATGAAGGGCTCAAAAACTTGTGGTATATTTATACAATGGAATAGTATTCGCAGTCCAAAAGACAAACATATCGTTTGCAGCAACGATATGTTGTCCAATGGATGGAGCTAGAAGGAATCATGCTAGGGGAAATAAGCCATAAGAAAAAAAATACTGAATGGTCTGATTACATATGGATACATGGCAAAAGAATCGAAAGTACAAGAAAAAGTAACAAAGTGACAACAGAACAAAAGCATAAAGTTGGGGAAGGGGAGGGAAAGAGGGTGGAATCTGAGGAGTGAAAAACACAGTACATCAAGATGACAGCTCTGACAGGGTATTTGGAGAATCTTGGGTTATATAATGATGCAAAAATATATATGTAATCAATTTTTTTACATGAAAATAAATTTAAAAGTAAAGCAAGGTTAAAGGCTTAACCCAAACATTTGGTGATATGTGTGACAAAATATCAATAATGAAAGGACATTAACTTTCTAAAAAAATATTTGTTTATTAAATTATATATAAATAGATTTGAGAGAAGCCCACTGGTGCTGAAAACATTCACAACATGCTAAAGGTAACACAAATACACACATACACAAGCTATACACAATAAATGGTAAAAAACCAGACATGCCTTACCACAAACAGGGTTGAATATTTTAGTCATTTCCTTGTCCTTATCTTGTTACCACCATGCTTTTCCAGTACTGCCTCTGACTCTTGATAAATTTATTGAAATTCTTTCTCAGACTCTACCTCTAGGAAACACACATTCAACATCATTCAGCTTATCCAAGAAAGAAGCAAGATACTTCTTTTTTCAACCTCTATGATAAATTATCTTTTTGGTATGCTATTCTCATTGGACTTAAAATACATCCAGTGCTATTGAACTCAAGAGCAGTCTAATGACTTAGTTTGGCTAATAATAGTAGAAGTAAGAAGTCACTGCCAGGTATACATTTCAAAAGTCAGTTACATATCACACTTTATCTCTTTCCTATTTGTGCCCAAATCTGGTAATGTTCTAGATGCAGTTTGGTCTGCCAGATAGATCCTGTATTGGTAATGAGAATAAGAAGATTGGGAGCCAGCCTGCAATGGACATACAGCATGAGTGATTAACAAATAAACCAATGCTATAAACCTTTCTTGCAACACATAGTCCATTCTTTTTCATTTGCTGTTCCTAGTATCTCATTGATGACTATATCACAATTTATCTACAACTTTCATGTTCACTATTTATGGACATTTGTTGCAATAAGGTTTTAAAATATATATATGTATGTATATATAGTGAAGTTTATGCATAAATGTAAATATTTATGTTGGGTATATGTGTAGAATTGGAATTATTGGGTAATAGGATATACATAGATGTAGATTTTGTAGATACTCACAAATAGTATGTATCAAGTAGGTATCATTTGTGACCCTATGTATAATTATTTAATACAACATCATTTATTGTAAAGAAAATCAATTCCCTAGAATATTACAAGGACATTTTATTATACACAAGTGGATCCTATATGTGTGTGCTTATATCTGCACCTCATCATTTCTTAGTCTAGTACTAATTCCAATGAATTTATAATGAATCTTGATATTTTGCAGTAAAATACTTATCTTTTCTTTAAAGTTAGAAAGAGCTTGTCAATTACTACAAAACTTTGTTGGAGTTCTGATGGTAATTACACTGTATAGATGACTTGGGGATAATAAATATCATTATATTTTGCATCTTCTTATAACTGAAAGTGATATACATATTCACTTTTGTATTTCAGTTTCTATTAGTAAAATATATATGTATACAGATATATGGTAAATATATACATGTATAGTAAATATGTATGTGTATATAGTAAATATATAAGGAAAGCTTTCAATTTTTATCAAGTGTAATGTTTGCTTTAGCTTTTCCCTTTTGTTATACTAGGAGTAAGAAATTTTCATGCCTCATCTAAATTACAAAATTTTAAAGTTTGTAATAAGTACTAACCTTTTAGTTAATTTTTCTTCATCATATCCATGTTATTCTCACTTATATTAATAATTATATGATCAATTTAGCGCTTCAAGTCAAATATACATCTTGACAAGTGAGTATAAATTCAATTGTACATAATATGTTATCTATATATTGTGCATTCAATTATGCACCCTTTATGACAAATACTAGCCTAAATTTTAATGTTTCTTTTTTGCAATTAATCCTTCAGATTTTGTATCAACTTGATGTTGGCTTGGTGAAAATAGTTTATTTCCTGGAATAATTTGGGTAAGATTTAATATTTTTTTCTTAAATGTTTGGATGAATTAACTTATAAAATGATGTGGAACTGAAGAACTCTTTTAAAGTATGGATTCAATAAAAATATATATTTTCTCTGACCAAAAAGGTATCAAACTAGAAATCACCTATGAAAAGAAAGCAAGGGGCTTTCCCACTACGTGGAGACTGAACAATGTGCTACTGAGAGGCCCTGGGTGGATGAAGAAATCAAAGAAAAAAATTAAAATATACATGACAAAGATGAGACAACACTCCAGAATGTATGGGACTCAGTAAAAGCAGTAATAAGAGAAAGGTAAATAGCAATACAGGCCCACATGTAAAAGCAAGAAATAATGCCAAAAAAACCCCAAACTCCTATCTTGAGGAACTAGAAAAACAAAAAATTCAAAATTCATAAACCAGTAGAAGAAAGGAGACAAAAATTAAAGCAGAATTAATTTTTTTTAAAAAAGACAATCTAAAAGTTCAATGTGCTGTGTGCATTTGCATTCCAAAAGAGTCATGCCTTAGGAGATAAAGGAAAACCTAGGCCCCTGGGAAAACATAGGAGCTATCTGGAATGGCCTTTTGATACAGCAGATAGCACACCTGGCTTTTCCTTATCAATGATTAGCCCTTCCTAGGATTAGAGACCATCCCTGCACTACCCCTTCCTCAATTTACTCTTGCTTAGAATGTTAATTGTCTCTCAGGATGGCTTATCTTTCATGGAATTCGCCAGACCTTCACCAGGCCCTGCCAGGCCTTCGACCTGTGTCTATAAATACCTCTTCCTTTTGTTAATAAAGTTGTCTCATGGTTCATACTTCCATTTGACCCCCGGCTGTGGCTGGGCCATCTCTCCTCATCGTTTCATTTCTCGTACTTGCGTCTGGCCCCCAACATCAATGAAACTAAAAACTGATTCTTTGAAAAAATAAATAAAATAGATAAACCTCTAGGAATGCTCACAAAGTAATAAAAGGGAGAAAACTGAAATAAGTCAGATCACAAATGAAAGAGGAGAAATTAAGACACAGCAGAAATTCAGCGAATAATTAGAGAACATTATGAACATTTACATGCAAACACACACAACAACCTGGATGAGATAAACAATTTCTTAGAACTATACAATCATACAAAGCTGAAAAAAGAGGAAATTTAGAGTTTAAATAAAGCAATTACAAGCAGAGAAATTGAGGCAGTCATCAAAATTCTCCCTAAAACAAGAGACCACAGCCAGATGGTCTCAAAAGTGAGTTCTACAAAATGTTCAAAGATGTATTAACACCTCAAGAGGTAAAATACCTCTTTTAAATCAAGAAAAAAGGAAAATTTCCAAATGTAGTCTATGAAGCAAATCTTACACTAATACCAAAGCCAAACAAAGATGACAATGTAAAAAACTATAGACCAATCCCCCTAATAAACACAGATGCAAATATTCTAAACAAAATCTTGGTAAATCCAACGATACACCAGAAGGATTATACACCACAACAAAGTGGGATTTATTCCAGGGGCACAAGAATAGTTCAACATCTAAAAATCAATTAATATAATCCACCACATCAACATGAAGAAAAGTGAAAACCATATGATCATATCAATACATGCAGAGAAAGCCTTCGATAAAGTTCAGCATCCATCTATAATGAAGGCCCTTAGCAATTAAATGGACATTTCTTAACATCATAAAAAACATATTGACACTCTCATAGCAAATATCATCCTTAATGGCGGAAAACTGAAAGCATTACCATTAAGATCAGGAACAATACAAGGATGCCCACTCTTATAATTACTATTCAATAAAATACTATAAGTTCTACGTAGGGTGATAAGGCAAGAGAAAGACATAAAAGGAACACAAATAGGAAAAAAAGAAGTGAAGCTATAATTATATACACATGATATGCTAATTTATATAGAGCTTCACCAAAAAAAATCTATGGAAAATCTAATTGAAACAATAGACCTATTCAGTAAAATAGAAGGCTACAAAATTAATACACAAAAGTCAGTAGCCTTCCTCTATGCAAATAATCTCAAGAAGATGAATAAAAGAACCATCCCATTTAAAATAGTTGCAAAAAAATTTAAATATCTGGGAATAAACCTAAAAAAAAGAGGTGAAAGACATACATGTTAAAAGAGATAGACAATGACACAGAGAAATGAAAAGATACACCCTACTTGTTGAGAGGGAGAATTAACATCATAAAAATAGCCATACTACCAAAAGTGATCTACAGATTCAAGGTAATACCAATAAAAATCTCAATGACATACTTCAAAGAAATAGAACAAATAATATTGAAATCTATATGGAACCACAACAACCCCTGAATACCAAAATCTTTCCTGACTAAAGGAGGAAGGATGGAAGAAGTACAATTTGAAACTTCAAGCAATATTACAGAATTCATTAAAGAAAACAGTATAAAATTGAATCAAAAACAATCATGGGCCAATGGAATTGAATAGAAAACCCACAAATCAAATACAATCGAATAGAAGACCCACACATATGTGGACAACTGATCTTTGACAATGGAGCAAAGATATATACTGGAACAAGGAAAGTCTTTTCAATAAATGGTGCTGGAAAAACTGGACATCAACATGCAAAAAGAATGAAAATAGATTATTAATCTAACACCATATACAAAAATCAACTCAAAATGGATAAAGAAACTCCACATAAAACATGACAACATAAGATATATAAAAGAAAATGGGCAAAACAATTCAGGACATTCATCTTGGAAATTTCTTCAAGGACTCATTCTCCAGGAACAAAGAAAATAAAGGAAAAGATAAACAACTGCAACATTAAACTAAAAGGCTTCTGTACAGCAAAAGATACAATAAGCAAAACAAAGAGAATCCCTAAAGAATGGGAGAAAATATTTGTTTACATACAACAGATAAGGGTCTAATATCAAAGATATACAAAGTTTACACAACTTTAACAAAAAATAAACAACACAATCAAAAACTAAGCAGAAGAATTAAAAAGACACTTCTTCAAAGAAACTCACATGGCCAACAGACATATGAAAAAATTTTCAACATCACTCTTAATCAGGGAAATGCAAATTAAAAACACAATGAGATAGCACCTCAAACCAGTAAGATTGACCCATATCTAAACAATGAACAACAATTGCTGGCGTTGATGTAGAGAAAAAAGAACACTTTTACACTGCTGGTGGGACTATAAATTGGTCCAGCTACTAAGGAAAGTTGTATGAAGGATCCCCAAACTACTGAAAATGGAACTACCATTCAAACTAGCAATCCTACTTCTGTAAATCTAACCAAAGGATACAAAAACACTAATTCAAAAGGACATCTGCACGCCAATGTTGATTGCAGTACTGTTTACAATAGCCAGGATATGGAAACAACCCAAATGCCCCCAAAACAGATGACTGGATCAAAAACCTGCGATATATTTACAGAATGGAGTATTATTCAGCAGTCAGGTATGATAAAATCATGCCATTTGCAGCAGCAATCTGGATGGAGCTGGAAAGGAATATGTTAACTGAAAGTAGTCAGAAAGACTAAGATAAATATTGGATGGTCTCACTTACATGTAGAATTTATACAAATCAAACAAATGGACAAGAAATCATAAAAGCTAACAAGCTGAATATAGAAACGAAACATGCAGCAGGAGAGAAAAAGGAGTGAAATATGGGAAGCAAAAACAAGAGGGAAAATGGGATGGGTCATGAGTACTAGGTGGTATAAGAAATATGGGGACAACAAGGTAAAACAAATAAATCAACTTTAAAAATTTTTTTAAAAATGCTCTAAGTGCAAAAAATAAATAAAGTGTCATATGTCTTGCCCAAATGGAATGTATTCCAGGAACATGAGGGTGTTAGTTACAAAACAATCAATAATTCACCACATAACTAAAGGAAATACAAAAATCATACCAATAGATGCAAAGAAAGTATTTGGTAAGATTCAGCATTCATTTATTATGAAAACACTTGTAAAACTGGGGAGGAATTAAACATATCTTAACATAACAAAAATAAGCCCACAGCTATTATCATTTTCAATGATGAAAAACTGAAAGCCTTTCCATCAAGATCTATCACAACACAACTGAGGGGAGAAATACTATAGTATGAAAAAACAAACAAGGATGTAAAATAGTGACTCATCTAAATTTCAAAAAAATATCCAGTTCAAGACAAGGATGTCCACTCTTACCACTACTATTCAAGCCCTAGCTAGAGCAATCAGACTAGAGAAAGAAAGGAAATTCAAATTGAGAAAGAACAAGTAAAGTTATCATTATTTGCAGATGGTGTGATAATATACATAATCACAAAGACTCCATTGGAAAACTAATTAAAGCAACAAACCAGTTCAGCAAAGTGGCAAGCAACAAAGGCAATATACAAACATCTGTCATTCTCCCATATGCAAATAATGAGATAGAAGATATAAGAATATCATCCCATTTACAATCACACCAAATAAAAATTAAATACATACAAATAAACCTAACAAAGTTAACTTTAATAATGAGGTTAAGTTTGCAATGACTAAGAGAATGAGAAAAATAGGGAAACTAAGAGCCCCTGAAAAGGCCTATGGGTGGCCCCATTCAAAATTCCTGCATCCACAAAAAGAGACTCTTTATATTCCCCTTGGGCATGTAGATAACTATTATGTGCTTTTTTTTTGTTTATTGTGTTTTTGTTTTTCTTTTTTGAGACTAGGTCTCGCTATTTTTGCCTGTGGAACCGCAGGCTCTTGTTGCCCGGGGTACCACAGACTCAAGCAATCCCCAGCCTCAGCTTCACAGGTAGCTGGGATAATAGGTACATGCCACCACACCCAGCTATTTTTTTGGAACTAGGTCTCACTACGGGCCCCAGGCGGGATTCAAACCACGATCCCTAGCCCCGGCCGCTTCATAGGCTAAAGCTTACAGGCATGAGCCACCGTGCCCAGCCACTTTTATGTGTTTTGTGGCAGAATTTTTCAAAAGACATCAGCAGAAAACAGGAAAAGAATAAGTAGTGTTAGAGTTCAGGATCCTCCAACCGCCACAAACACAACAAAGTCAGCAATGCAAAAGCAAAGAAACCTTTATTGCTAGCTCAAGCTAGGGTCCAACTCTAACAGCCACCATTGCAGAGGTTGACTTCCAAAAGAAGGACCCCAACTGCTTAATGGTCATACTTTATATACAGTTCTTGACAGGTCTGGGGAATGTCCGCTGTGGTATCTTCACAGGGCAGTCAAAGGAGCCTGGTTATCATCTCTCATCTGCCCGGATTTATTCTCTGGATTTTCCTAAGACTTATACCCATTAAACTTTAACTGGGTCGTGACAACATTGTGAGTTACTTGTAATGTTTAATATTCCTTTTTGCTTTAAGCTCTTAACCTTTTAACTCTTAACATTCTCCCCTTTTCTGTCTTGTTTTTGCAGAGCCCAGGCATGGGTTACAAATCTGAGCATATTTCTAATTGATGTAATTGTTGGTATTGCTGACGAAGTACCATGGTGTGGAGTACATTAAACCTGTTGCATATGAAGGCAAGCAAATGATTAAGAACACATGGGTCAAAGGTTAGCGTTAGCAAGAACGTAATAACAAGGCCAGCGATGACCAACAACAATGTTGTTAACCAAAGAGATGAGCTGAACCAAGATTCAAACCAGACCCTTTTTGCCTCTCATTCCTTTTTTCTTTTAGCTAGTCCTTTTCTAACCTTAGCCATTGAGTCTCTAACCACCCTTGTATCATCAGCATAAAAAACAGCATTCTTCTCCAAGAACTGCACAAAACCCCCTTTCCATAGAAATAGGAGATATAACCCACGGTGGTTTTGGAGCACAACTTCTGATAGGAGCTCAGGGAAGTCTCGAGGCTAGAGACAGATTTTTCTGTTCACTCTAAAGCTTTATCTATGGCTGCCCTTAGAGAGGAAAACTCCCCTTCCTGCCTAGCTATTGCTGCGCTCCTCTGGCTGGGTCCAGATAGTTCAAGCAATGAGGCCACTGTTAAGAGTGGTCCAACAGACTAGATACAAATTGCTACCAGCCCTCCCAACTGGTGCTGTGGGACAGCAACTCTTGCCCCATTTTTTTACTTCCTCCACCTAATTGCTTTCAGAGCCCAGTCCCCAGCCTGCTCTGCCACTGGCACAGAGAATCTTCATTTTTCTTTCACACTGATGACTGTGCAACCTGTTGAAGGACCAGTCTACAATGAGTTACCCAGGTGAGGGTGAGGAAGGTTGTCATCAGGCTTGCTGGAGTCTTTAAATGCCTCCCTGACAACTGAATGAGTCCAAGTTGTAATGCCTGAAGAGGCTGGAGAAGGGATTGGTTAACAACCATCACCTCAGTCTGCAACTCAGGGAGGAGAGGGGGATGTCCAAACATGATGTCAAAGGGAATAAAATCATGAATACAAGGTGCACATCTTACTTGCAAAAGCACACAGGAAAGAAGACTCCTTTTATTTCTGCCAGTCTCTATAAGCAATTTAGCCAATATTTTAAAAGTGTGATTTATTAATTTTCTTTACCTGCCCCAGCTCTATGGTTGGTAAGCATAATGCAAACTCAACTTAATTTGCAATGCTGGGATACTAAGTTTATTATCTAGGCTATAAAAGCCAGGAAATGTCCAGAACCCATAGCAGCTGGCAAGCTGAAATGTACTATCTTTTGGATTGACATTTTAACAGTTATTTGAGTCATTTCATTGTGGGTAGGAAAAACTACCTATCTCAAAAAAAGTATTTGCAAAACTTAATAAATAGCAGTACCCCTGAAACCCAGTTTGACTTCAGTGAAGTCCTCTTTCCAATATTGTCCTGAGTGGGTTCTTCTGTACCTCACTTTGAGGGCTTTAGAACATGCCCCTTTACACGAGCCATGCGCAGGCTGATAGTGTCCTTTTATAACCTTGTAGTTTTCAGGTGGTGCTTTTTGAATCTGATGGATTAGTATCCTCCCAGTGCCTCTGGCTGAAGGATCCTCTGATCCAGTTGTGTCATTTATCTGTGTCTACCTCAGTGTCCAGGTACCCCAGGGTCTGGGAGTCCCTCCACAGAGTGGTGGGGCAGAAGAGGCAAGTCTGTTTCTGGTAGGGGCAGGGCTGGCAAAATTTCCAAAGGCCCCCTGATCTTAAGAGCAGCAGGATAGCTTTTAGTAGGGCCAGGATTATTTTTGCATTTTTAATGTCCTGCCCCTCTGATGTTAACAGTCCCTTTTCTTATAGAGCATCCTATGAGCATGCATGGTCTTAAAGGCATACTTGCTCTCAGTGCAAATATTATGTTTTATTCTTCCCATTTTCTGAGACCTCAGCCCTCTGTGAGAACACACCATGGCCTAACGCTTGTACCTAAACAGTTCATTCCAAGGCAACCAAAGCAGTCCCTGCACCCTGCATACCTGACTCCTGCAGAGGGGCTGGACGGCCCAGGCAATGAGTGATGTGGGCATTGGAGAGTCACCCTTCCACTGTGCTCCTGAGGAGACTCTCAATCACATAGGGTTTTACGAAGCCCAGGTCTTGTCCCAGCATTTTGCAATCACACAGAAACAAGTAGACTACCCTTCCACAACATAGTCCAATTTTTTTTTTGAAAGGTAAACACTTTTTTTGGTTATGCCCCTGGTTTCATCCACATAGAGGTGGGATGACTTATTGGCATCAGAGCTCCCTTAAGAGTTTCAAAGATCTGCTGTTTGGCTTCAGAACCCTCGAGGGGGATTCCTGGCCTCTATGCTGGAGTACAAAGGACTAGTCTCTGAGGGAGATGTTGGGTCCTAAGTCTCATTTGCCACCAAGTTTAAATAGCCCTAGGTTTGCACTGGACTCTGTTGCCTTCTGGTCACATCTGACTTTTTTTTTGTGGCTCCAAAATTCCAGCCACTTTTAAGGACTCTTCTCCTCCCCCCCTCCCCCCCCATCATTTTTTTGATCTGTTTCCTCTGCATAACTCACTTAACTACTTAACTCTCCTACTCCATGTCACATGTCCTTTCTCTTTCTCCTTTACAGTTTACTTTTTTCTGACTCACATACACAGGCCTTCCTGCAACATAAACTTTTTGTAACTTTACAACAGCACACTGGTCCCTTTTATTTTTCAGTAATCTTGGTGATATTTTTATGTAAATATGTTTTGCGCCATCTGGACCAGCTCAGATGAAAATTTTTCGTTAAATCCCTCTAGTTTTTATAATTTTTGATTTTTGATTTTTGGAGAGACTGGTAAAAAAAAAAAGGTCGAGCGTCTCCTACCTTTATCCAGTTAGGATCCAAATGGAGGTAAGGCAGAAGAAAAACGCATTTCAAATGAACAGGGCTTTTTAACAAGGGAATTCAACAGGGAAAACAAAAAAAAAGGTTCTTAAAGCCAAAGTGGCAATTATCTTACCCCAGTCACCATTTCAGTCTCAAAAGTCCCAAAGACACAAATCTTTGATAGCACCATCTTGCCCCTCCAAACCTGAGAGGCAGGCACTCTGCAAAGTTCAGTCTCTCCAGCATCTTCTCTTTGCCTCCCCTCTTTCTCCAGTGTTCTGAGCTGCTCTGCTATTCCAAGCTCTAACTTTTTTTTTAATAGTTGCTGATGGACAAATCAGCTTTCCAAATCCCTGGCCATCTCCAGGTACCAGTTTACTATACCATCATGTTGCAGTGCCAAACTCTCCACACCAGCTACTTTTCTGCCAGCCACCATGGCTCCTTGCTACCACCAGTTCTTCCATGGGGCTTCTACCCAGCCTGGTCACTCGGTAAAGCCTACTCTTTACCCACCTGCCGTCCTCGTGTCTTTCCTCCCCAAGTCTCTCCCTCTTGTCTCTGTTCCTTTTTATATCTTTTTTTTTTAAGTCAAAAGCTTCAATTTTTTTATACATCCTCTAGGTGATAGATTTCCTCTTTCCCACCTAAGGTTTGCAACAAAGTAAAAGTACCCTTCCTGTTTAGGCAAGTACCCTTATCCTGTTTAAGTCATTTTTTTTAAACTCTGTGTTTTCCAGACATAGCTAATGGCATCAATACCTAAACCTTATGAACAAATACAATGCCCATATTGGGGTCACTGATTCAATCCCATTCAATACCAGCAAGGGTGTGCTTCCTGGCCTGACTGGGCAAATATTTCCTTCCTTCCTTCCTTCCTTCCTTCCTTCCTTCCTTCCTTCCTTCCTTCCTTCCTTTTCTTCCTTCCTTCTTCCCTCCCTCCCACCTGCCCACCTACCTGCCTTCCTTCCCTCCTTCCATCTAGGACAAGTCATCTTGTTGGATATTGTCCTACTGGGGTTGGGCAGCACTCCCAGTAAAATATGTATTTTGTTATATTAAGATGGGAACACCATTTTAACCCTCTTTTTATTTTATTTTTTTTGTCTTTATTACCCACCCTGAATAAAGGGAAGCAGGTTTTTCATTTGGCAGTGCTGGGACTGCAGGCTACAGCTCTGTTCACCTGGCAGCACCTGCCTTTTTTAAACCCATTTAAAAAATAAAAATGAATAATTAACTTATTTTTTGAAATGAAGCTTGCAATGCCATAAAAGTCTAAAGATAAGTTACTAGGCCCTAGGGCACATAGGTTAGCATTATGGGCTCTGGGAGACAAGGGCAGTAAATCTTAGAAGGGCTAACCAAAACATTTTTTCTGAAGATATGGACATTAACATTAGGAAGGCTAGCACAAAGACAGTAAATTTTAAGAGACTAACAAGATCCCAAATCCAAGGCAATAAAAAGTAGAGAAACTGAGATAAGAGCTGTGAATTCAAGCACAGCTGCATGTGAGAGTCAGGAGGGAAAACCAGTTACAAGGAGGTTTTAGACAGAAAAATTTTGAATGTCCCTAAAAACAATTTCAAATGGTTACTTTACTCTCCTTGGCATAGTGCCTGTTTTTGTTGTTGCTGTTTACTTATTTAAAAGAGTCTGTGAACATTTTTTTGAACTTTTACAATATAAAATTAATTGTAAAACAATGAGATAGGTTAGAGTGCCATTAAGTGGCCATTTTTTTTCAGGTCCCAGTACCTATATAAGCCAAATAATATCACAGTATTGTATCAATTTGTTTATGAGATCATAAACATAACTTAAGCCCGTTTGCAAGAGTCTGATACCAGGAATGGGGGCTATATCATCACCCATTTTAATCAGAGCCCTAAAACAAACCAAACAAGACCAAAATACCCAGACAGAACTCTGAGATAGACCAGATAAAAGCAAGGCATCTTAAACTAGCGGCCATACTTGAAAACCAAAACTAAAGCAAACAGCAAGGATTCCCTAAACCAGAGGCCAAAATGCCTAAAACCTAGGGACCAGAATAGAAGTGTAATGATTAAATTTGATGGTTTAGAGCAACAGGAGGTGCTGAAATCAGGCTTGGATGAGTCCCCAGGTGAAACCACCTGGCAGCGCTGCTAGGAAGTCATCCTGACCAGAGCCCAGGCCCCCTGCCCTGCTTCACTGAAAGCCAATTAAGGCAGAGACAGGAATTGAATATTTAAGGTGCACTTTTATCATACAGTCAGCAACCTGGAAGGCATGGGGTTAACACTCTAAAGAAGCTGCCTTATTTTTCCTGCTGGCTTTTTCCTGGAAGAACTTAAAATGACCAGGAATACAGTTGATTGGAGCATCCTGAACTGATGTTTTTTTGTTCCGTGATGCCGTTATTAAAAAATGAAACAGAAAACAACAAAAGACAAAACCCAACACAGAACAGATACAACAAATAAGACAGTCAAAACAAAAACAGAAGCAAGGAGCAGTCTAAATTTTGTCTTTTGTATTGGGATACCCCAATACATCCCAGGGCTGCCACAGACGTCTCTGAGTGCCCTGCCCTTTGGGAATCACAGATGAGTCCAGCATTCCCAGAAGAGGGCTTATCAATAAGGATCTTTTAACAAACCTAAAACATTAAATATACAAGCACATGTGCTGGGTTATTTTCCAGGCAGGAGCTACCTATCCATTTGTTTTTCTTTCCCATCAAATACAAAGGTTTAACAATGCACAGAGAACAGTCAAGACAAGACTCAGACAACACAAGTCGGCTGATGATTGACATGAGGCTGTAACAGAAAGTCTAAGTACCTGTACAGGGCCTGGATTCCATGTCAGACCAGTCTCTGAATTCCATGCCAGAGACTCTTCCTCCAAGAACACCACATGGTGTTTCTGAGAGTTAGGGACGTCTTCTGTATACCTTACAGGGAGGTCCTCCAGAGCTCTCCCATATAGTGACGGCCATTTAGGTCCCACACTGCTGGAGTCATGTTTGTCTGTAGGAATCAGGGGGTCCCTGACAAGCACGGTTGGAGTTCAGGATCCTCCAACCACCATAAACACCACAACGAAGTCAGCAATGCAAAAGCAAAAAAAAAAAAAAAAAATCTTTATTGCTAGCTTGAGCTAGGGTCCAACTCTAACAGCCACGATCGCAGAGGTTGACTTCTAAGAAAAGGACCCTGATGACTCCTTAATGGTCATAGTTTATATACAGTTCTTGACAGGTCTGGGGAACGTCCAATGTGGTATCTTCACAGGCAGTCACAGGAGCCTGATTATCATCTCTCTTCTGCCCGGATTTATTCTCTGGCTTTTCCTAAGACTTATACCCATTAAACCTTAACTAGGTTGTGGCAACATTGTGAGTTACTTGTAATGTTTAACATTCCCTTTTGCTTTTAGCTCTTAACCTTTTAATTCTTACCAGTAGAAATTAGAGAAAGATAGAACTGATATGGCAATCCAATCTGAATCACTACTCACTTCTTTTTTCCTGATATCTATTGCATGGAACGTGTTCAGCAGTCTTTATTGTATTTTGAAGTTATTTTAGGCAGCAAGACAGGGGATCTATTTGAATAGAGGTTTTAGAAAAACATGTACTGAGGTATTCCTGAGAAGAGATTATAGAATCAGTATATCGAACAACAGAGAGAAACTTCTATTCCAAGGAATACGCTCCTTATTTTAAGAAGCATCACATAATAAGGAACTTTCTGTATCTAGTCCCAATTTTTCTCCATCAACAGGTTAATCATTTGCTTTGCAAATGGTGTAGCATGCCAGGCATGGTGGCTCATGCCTGTAAAGCTTCAGCCTATAAAGTGGCTGGGGCTAGGGATCGCGGTTCGAGTCCGCTCGGGGCAACACAGTGAGACCTGGTCCCAAAAAATAGCTGGGCGTGATGGCACGTGCCTGTAATTCCAGCTACCTGGGAAGCTGAGGCTAGGGACTGCTTGAGCAACGTGAGCCTGTGGTTCCATTGGCAAATAGTGAGACCTAGTCTCAAAAAAAAAATGGTGTAACATCTCTGAAGTTGCATCTTTTAACAGAAAAAACACTGATGGGTAGTCAGAATATTGGACACAGCATTCATATTTAATTATTGTGGAAGTCTTTACCTGGGAACCAGTTAACATGTAGAGTCATTTGAAGTCAGCTGTTGAATCACAGGCCAACAAAATCAGCAGCAAACCAGTCAGAAAGTTTCCGGGTTCTTACTGGGAAGGCAATGCTGTTGAACCAAGAAAAATGAAGATAGCATATTATTCCTAGCAAAAGGTGGCTGTTTTAAATCCTATCTGTCCATTAAAGGGTAACACCCACCAAAAGAATACTAAAGTCCCAAAGAAAATTATAAAAAATTAAATTTGGTCTGACAAAGAGCAGGTGTTGTCCCAAGACTGCCCATCTTTGTCTACATAGTCATCATTTTTAACAAACCTGTGCCTTTCAAAATCAGCAGCTCTCTGCTCACATGTGTCTATAGAGGTACCTCTTTGCCAGAAAACATGTCCCCTTAAACAAAAGTTGTTAAAAGAAATAAAAGATATAAAGGAAAAGAAAGATATTCCCTGCTCACTGATTGGAAGAATCAAAATTGTCAAAGATGCCATCATATCAAAAGAAATTTACAGATTCAGTGCAATCCCAACAAAGATTTCAAAGACATTCTTCAAAGAAATGGGACAAATATTAGTGAAATTCATATGGAATAACAAAAGATCCAGATATCCAAAGCTATTCTGACAAAAGGGCAAGATGATGATATTATAACTTTAGACATTAAGCTAGTGTATGAAGCTATAAAAAAATAAAAGTGTGGTAATAAGTTGTACAGGTCATGGAATAGAATTGTGAACCAAAAAAACTAACCCATATATCTATGGACAACTACACTATGACAAGGCATCCTAGAATATACACTGGAAGAGGAAAATCTCTTTGATAAATGGTATTGGAAAAATGGCTGTTTCATGCAAAAGAATGATACTAGAAGATTATTTCCCAGCATGCACAAAAATCAAATTGAAATAGATAAAACAATTGTGTGTAAAAGCTAATAACATAAAATATACAGAAAATACATACATAGAAAATAAGCCTCCGAGATATCTTTGTATATTCATGCATACTAACAAAAGAAATAAAGGAGAATATAAACAACTGGGACTACATAAAAGTCAAAAGCCTCTGCACAGTGAATGGGACTATAATAAAATGAAGAGATACCATATTAACTAGGAGAAAATATTTGCACACCATATATCTAACAATGAGCTAATATCTATCATCTACAAATAGTTTATATAACTCAACAAAAAGAGAACAAACAACCCAGTCAAAAAATGGGCAGATGAGCTAAATAGGCACTTTTCCAAAGACTACATACAGATGGCCAATGAAAAAATGTTAATCATCAATTACCATCAGGGAAATGAAAATCAAAACAAGACACCACCTCACAACAATGAGAATGGCCCATATTTTAAATGAATGAATGAATGAAGTATAGGCAAGTTTGTAGAAAAAAAGAAATCCTCTCACACTGTTGATAGGAATGTAAACTGGTACATCCTTTATGGAAAGCAATGCAGAGGTTAAAAAAGACTAAATTTTGATCTTCTACATCACCCAGAAATTCTACTTATAGGTGTCTAACCAAAGTAAATAAAACTACTAATTTAAAAGGAAACCTGCACTCCTCTGTTTATTGCAGCACTATTTCTAACAGAGAAGATCTGGAAACAACCAAAATTCCCTAAAGTGAATAAGATCAAGAAGATGTGATATTTATATACAATGAGATGCTACTCAGAGACAAAAAAATGGTAAACTCATGCCATTTCCAGCAATGCAGATGGAACCAGAAAGGATTATTCTAAATGAGATAAACAAAGATAAATACCAGGTAGTTTCACCTAAATATGGAATCTAGAAAAACTAAACAAAGGATCAAGCAAAGACACACAATAAAATTAATTCTTACAAGTAGACCATAGATCTGAGACTGTCATAAAGAGAGGTGCAAAGAAGGGAGAGGGGGAAGAGTAGAGTACATGGGAGGAGTAGAGTGTGGTGGACTGTGGGCAATTTGGTGGTAGGGAAATTATGGTGACTGCACCTGTGAGGAGAAACCACACATTATAAAAAAATAAATAAGGAAATAAAAGTGAAAATTAAAATAAGTAATATGGCAGGACAAAAAAAACTAATAAATGAAAATATGTCAACTCTCTTTCTATATGAAAACAATATATCAGGAGAAAGGGAGGGGGGAAGCCCTATTTATAATCACACCAAAAAGAATGACTATACAGGAGTAAACTTAATGAAGGAAGGACCTATATTAAAAACTATAAAACTGTTTAAGGAAATAAAGGAAAACACAAAATGCAACAACATTACTTTGCCATGGATTGGAAGAATATAATTTTTGTCTAGGGCAACTTATAGATCCAATACAATATTTTCCAAAATCCCAAAGACTGTTTTCAAGAAAATTGAAATAATAAAATTCATAGGGAATCACAAAAGGACCCAAATAGCTAAAGCAACCCTGAGAAAAAAGAAAAATTAAGATATCACACTTGCTGACTTCAAACTAATCAAAACAGTATTGTATCAGAATAAAAACAGAAAATCAGACCAATGCAATAGCACACAAATTCCAGAGAAAGACCCATAATTATATGAACAATGGAGCTACAGTCATAAAGTAGAGAATTTAAAGTTTCTTTAATAAAATATGTTAAAAATCACATAGTCACATAAAAAAGCAAACTAGATCCATACTCAACTCAATATGCAAAAATTAGTACAAAATTGAATAAAGATCTTAACAAAAGAATTGAAGCCATAATACACTTAAATTTATACTTACACTTAAATTTAATAATACACTTAAATTTATGTTTACCCTTGTATATAGCAGCACTGTCCACAGTTGTCAAGTCATATAACCAACTTAAGTGTCCTTCAACAGAGGAATGGATAAAGACATTGTGGAACATAGAGCCAGAAACGGTGCCACGTGATTGTAAGCGACAGCTTGTGAAGTCGCATCAGGGTCTGGGGATAGTTTGAGTCCCACCCAGGGCATCACAGCAAGACCTAGTCCCAAAAAATAGCTGAGTGTGGTGGCTCATGCCTGTAATATTAGCTACCTGGGAATCTGAGGCCGCGGATTGCTTGAGTCCATGGTGCCACGGTTCCACGGGCAAAAATAGTGAGACCTAGTCTCAAAAAAAAAAAAAAAAAAAGAAGAAGAAGAAATTACAGAATATATACTCAATGGAAATCCGTGGGAAAAAGATGAAATAGTGGCTTTTAGGACCAAATGACAGGACCTTTGAGTACATATAATTGTGGGTCTATCTCTCAGATTATCAGATGAATGTTAGATAATTTCACTCATATGGAAACAAACTAAATGCCCAGAAACAAATAACAAGATCAGAAAACATTGTAATTATATTCAATGGGATGCTACTCGAGACCAAAAAAGGTAAACACATGCCATTTGCAGCAGACTATAAATAACAAATATAAACCAGCAGAATAAATAGCAAATAAATATACATAGGCAGAATATAGCAGAAATAAATCTTCAGCTCAGTGAAGAAAATAATATTACCAGAAGGAATAGGTAGGAAGAATGAGAAAATGTAGAAGGCAGGCAGAACGGGTACTGGTTGGTTTGGTGCATAGTGAGTGGAACATGTATACAAATGGAAGAGCAAAAATGCAACCTCAAAATTAAAATAAAAAGCTTACATTTAATAAAGAGATAATAAAGGAAAGAATCTCAAATATAGAAAGAAATCTGAGCATACAAGTCCACAAAACTATAAGAGCAACTAGTTACCTAAATATAATGCATCATACAATAAGATGGTTTCACTCCAGTTATGAAACTTCCAAGAGTTCAAGATAAAGAATATAAAAGCTGGCTAGGGAAAGAAATAATCTACTAAGATACCCCCATAACACTTGCTTCTGACTTTCTAAAGAAACAGTACAGTCAAGGAGAGAATGGAATGATGTTGCTGGGAATCAAGTGGTGCAAGCTGTAACCATGGGTAACCTGTCCTTTGTCGTAGTCCTCAGGACAGGACTTACAGCTGCTTACTTGCAGCTGGGTCCTCACATCCGTTGCAGATGCTTGCTCCAATATGCCTACATTCCTCTGATACACTGTACTCTGTAAAGATTGCTTTGTCTATAAAAACCTGTTTTAAGGAACTTCCTGTATGCAGTAACTGCTTGTCCTTGGAATTAAAGAGCATACTATGTTATGTATTGATAAACTTCTTAATAAAAATTGTGGCAAACTGGGCAGGAGCAGAGCAGACTTTCTGAGTCACTCTCCACAGTCAACCCTGCTTGCAATTTTGTCACCTCTTCTCTATACTTTCATTTTTTTTATGCCTTCCTCAACTTAACTTTGGTGCTTGACTAAGTTGTCAGCATCATTATGTATTAAATTAAATTAATAAAATTACAGATAATTATTTCCAGCCAAGAATAATCTACTATGAAAAATTCTCCTTTAGAATTGAGGGAGGAATAAACACTTTATGCGAAAAACAGAAGCCAAAGTAGTTTGAAAAGACTAGACTTCCTCCAAGAAATGTTGAAAGGAGTTTTAGTAATTAAATTTAAGATATGTATACAAAATGATAGAGCAAGGGAAAGGGACAGGATAAAATTGGGGTGGGATGGACACAAGAGATTAAGATGATAGTTCACAGGTGACAAGGTGGTGGGAGAACCTCAGGGTATACAACAATATAAAATATACATATGTGCGATCAATTAAAAAATAAAATTAATTATTAAGAATAATAATAGCATTAGAATATTAAGGACAAAATGGACTCTAAAATCACCTTAAATGTGATTGACTGAATTTGCTACTCAAAAGGCATTAGTGGCTACTTGAACAAAACAATAAAAACTAAATTTCATCTGTCTCCCAAGAAAGCATCAGCATGCCAAAGGCTCAGAGTAAAGAACTAGAAATAAATCCTACCAGCAAATTGGACCCAAGGGAACAGTGAAATGGAATATCAGATATAAAAGATTTGTGGTTAAAAATAGTAAAAGGACATAGATGAATAATATATAATGATTAAGAGACTACATCAGAAAGACTCAACAATACATACTCACCAAACAATAGAACACCAAAAAATAGTCAATTACTATCAACTCAGAAAGCACACATTGGAAAAAACACACTTATAGTAGAGAATTTCAACACCCCATTCTAATCAATGAACAGATCAACTAAGCACAAAATAAATAGGGGTATAATAGCCTTAAATAAAGATGCAGAACACAAGTAAATAAAGATGCAGAACACAAGTAAATAACAGATACTTATAGAGCATTGCATCCCAAATAAGGTGAAAACACATGCTTCTCACGTGCACTTGGACATACCACTCATCAATATATATCCACCAAGTGAAGGAGCACAAATATACATGACAACTATTATCTAATGTGAAAATAGATATCAATATCAACACAAGTGTTACTGATAATTTCAACACCTCACGTTCACTAACAGAAAATCTCTGATCACAATTGCATCAAACTAAGTTGGTCCAAGGGCTGTGGATATTGTTAAGCTGTTTAACAATTGCATCAAACTAGCAATCAATCACCAAAAGGAAGCAGGAAAAATCTCTACTGTCTGGAAACTCAAAAATTCACTAGTGTATAATTATTTGACTATGATTTAAAAGAACTTTTTTTCTGTTACAAATAAAAGTCTTTTAAAAAATTTTTTATTTTATTTTATTGCTTTCATACACACACACACACACACACACACACACATATTACATCAAGATTCTCCCATTTCCTTAACGCCTGTTAAGCAACTTAATATTTTGTGCTCTCCCACTCCTCCACTTTCTCCCTCCTCCCCTCCCTCTCTTGCTCTATGGTTCAATTCTGTTGGCATTTGTAAATATTTCTTATCCATTTGCTTGTTTTGTTCCTAAATCCCTCATATAAGTGAGATCATTCTAAATTTCTCTTTTTTGTTCTGGCTTATTTCTGATAAAATGATTCCTTCTAGCTCCATTCATGTTGCTGCAAATGACATAAGGCTATCTTATTTAATTGACCATAATATTTCATTGTGTAAATATTTCACATCTTTTTCAGTCATTCATCAGTTCTGTGGCACTTGGGGTGTTTCTGTATCTTGGCAACTGTGAACAGTGCAGCAGTAGACATTCATGTACAGGTATCATTTTTAATTAGTGATTTTGTGTCCTTTGGGTAGATCCCCAGCAGTGGATTGCTCAGTGGAATGGGAATTCCACCTTGAGTTGTTTGACAGTCCTCCACAACAGCCTTTTTAGTTTATTTTACCAGCATTGTAAGAGTGTTCCTTTTTTTCCACATTCACACCAACATTTGTGGTTGACCTTTTTTTTCTTTAACTAGGGCCATTCTTACTGGTGTAAGATGGTATCTCAGTGTGGTTTTGATTTGCATTTCCCAGATTATTAGTGATATGGAGCATTTTTTCTTATGTTTATTGGTCATCTGTATTTTCTTTTTGGAGAAGTGTCTTATTTTTCCCCATTTTTTTAACTGGGCTGTTTGCTTTGTTTTTATTAGGTTGTGTGAGTTCTTTGTATATCTTTGCTATAAGACCCTTTTCTCTTGTATGGAGGGCAAGAATTGATCAAAATATACTTCAAGTGAAAATGAGAATATAACCTATCATTGTAGGCAGTACTAAGAGACCAATAGAAGTCCACATCAAAACAAACAAACAAACAAAAACTAAACAGGAAATAATTCAAATAATTAACCTTTTCTCTTACAATAAGGAACTAGAAAGACATGAAAAAAAACAACACAAAGATAGTAGCTTAATGAAATAATAAAAGTTAGAAGAGAAAAAAATGATGTAAAAATCAATAACAGTTCAAAATAGTAATGAAATCAAATGCTAAGGTTCTTTGAAAAAATAGAAATCCAATATGCTTACAAAGAACAAAAGCGGAAAGAACTTAATGAAATCAGAAATGAAAAAATAACTTACACCAAATATCTCAGAAATTCAATTATATTCAATTATAAAAGACAGCTATGAATATTTGTATGATAGTAAGTTATGAAACATAGAAAAGTGGTTTGGACCTGACCCCTCTCCATCCCAAGACAAATGCTTGGAGAGGCTACCCCAGCAGCCTGCAGGGCCAGCTATCGCCAAGTCTACAGGTGAGAAGCAAAAGCACTCAGAGCTCCCATGGGGACACCAGTGGCATCAGCACCTAAATGGCCCAAGCACAGATAAAGAACATGCTAAAAATTGTAAGTGGGACATTACTGTGCTACACTGCTGCTAGGGTCTGCAGAGAGTCAGGATGACCCCACAGCCTAGAAGTGATCATGGGGGTAGGCTCTCTCAGCCCCTAGCCTAAGCAACCTGTCCTCAGCCAACAGATGCAAGAAATATTCACCACAGCAGCACAGGCTCAAAGATAGAATTAATCACAACCTGGTAGGCTTCAACAAGCCAACCAATACTAGAGCAGTAGTTGCTCAATATGTAGAGCAAGCGCAAAGATAAAATACAGGAAGGAGGAAAAATGCAAATAATCAAACATGCCCTATAGGAAATAATTCATCACCAAAGGACAAACAATCACCAGAAACTAAGAAGAATGACAGGGGAAGAAACGTCCTATATATCAAACAAAGAATTCAGATGCAACATTATAAAACCAAGAAACTAAAAGAGATACAGGATATAAGAGATGCAATAGAGGAGTTTTAAAATGCAGGGAAAACCATAAAAGCAGATTAGAAGAAGTAGAAAAAAGAATCAGCATACTTGAGGATACAGAAATAGAGTGGATGAAAAAATAGAGAGAGAAAAGCAAAGAAAGAAGACAGTTGGAAAAAAATCAGAGATCTGTCAGATATCTGAAAGAAAATGTAAGAGTAATTGGAATCCCAGAAGGAAAAGAGACATGGGAACTGAAAGACTTTTTAATGCAATAATGGAAAACTTCCTAAATCTGAAGAAATAAATGAAAATAAACATACAGGAAGCAAAAAGGACACCAAGCTACATAAATGAAAGAAAAACTATAGCACAACACAACATTGTAAAACTTCCAAGAGCCCAAGATAAAGAAAAAATGAGAATGACTAGAGAGAGGAAAAAGATAACCTACAAAGGAAAACCCATTAGGTTGACCACAGATTTTTCTGAAGAGACACTCTGAGCAAGGAGAGAACAGAGCCACATCTTCAAAAAAATCCAAGACAAAAAGTGCCAGCCAAGAATACTCTAACCAGTAAAACAGGCCTTCCTTTATGAAGGAAAAATTAGAACCATCTCAGAAAGACAAAAATCTACATATATTTGCTACAACTAAACCCCCACTCCAAGAAATCCTGCAAGAAGCCTTAAGATCAAAGTCCTCAGAAGAATAAACAGAACAAAAAAAAAAAAGAAACCCAAAAAGAACTTCAAAATGACCACAAGAAAAACAATGCTAGAATCTCAAACATAAATAATCACTCTAAATTTCAACATCAAAACTCATCAATCAAAAAACAGAGTTGCAGAACAGATCAAAAGACAGAAGCTAACATTGTGTTGCCTGGAGAAAACACATCTGATCTTTAAAAATAAGCATTCATAGAAGGTACAGGGATGCAAAACAATTCTACAAGCAAATGACCCTGAAAAAAGGCATGGGTAGCAATTTTTATAGTAGAAAAAGCATATTTCAAATTAGAAAAAGTGATAAAGGATAAAAAGATCACTACCTAAGGAGTCAACCCATCAAAAAGGCATAACAATTATGAACACATATTCACCAAATGAGGGAGCACCAAAATTAATAAGACAGCTACTAGCAGAAATGAAAACAAATATTGGTGAAAACACATATGTAGTAGGAGACTTCAACACTCTATTTTCACCAAAGAACAGATCAATGAAGCCGAAACTACACAAGGACATAAAAGTTTTAAAATAAGACCTAGACCAAATGGACCTAAAAGATATCTACAGAAGACTGCACCCACAAGGAAAAGAATACACATTCTTTTCAATGCACATTATCCTTCTCTAAAATTAACCACATACTATGCCACAAGGCAAACTTGAATAAATACACAAAGCTTAAAATAATACCAACTTTTTTCTCAAATCATAAAGACATCAAACTAGAAATCAACAATGAAAAGAAAGCAAGATGAGTGTCCAATACATGAAGACTCATTGCTACTAAACAAAGACTGGGAAATTAAAGACATAACCAGAGAAATAAACTAATCTCACAACTAAAAGATTTAGAAAAGGAGTAACAAAAAAATCCAAAACCCACAAGAAGACAAGGGATAATATAAATAAAAGAGAAATAAATAATCTACAAATCAAGACTACCCAGAGGATCAACAAAACCGAAAAATAAATAAGATTGATAAACCCCTTGCAAACCTCCAAAGAAAAGAACACTCAAATAAGCAGGATCATAAATGAAAGAGGAGAAATTACAATGGACACCATAGAAATCCAAAGGATAATCAGAGATTTCTATGAATACATATATGCAAACAAATACAACAACCTGTATGAGATGGACAGATTCTTAGAAATATACAACAACCCAAAATTAAGCTGGGTATGGTGGCTTGTATCTGTAAGCTTCAGTCTATGAAGTGGCTGGGGCTAGGGATTGCAGTTTGAGTCCCGCTAGGGGCAAAACAGCAACACCTAGTCCCAAAAAAAATAGTTGGGTGTGGTGGTGTGCGCCTGTAATCCCAGCTACCTGGGAAGCTGAGGCTGGGGATTGCTTGAGTCCATGGTACCCCAGGCAACATGAGCCTGTGGTTCCATGGGCAAAAATACCAAGACCTAGTCTCAAAAAAATACTCAGAAATTACAACTACCCAAAATTAAAGAAGAAATAGGGAACTTAAACTCAAGCAACAAAATTCAAATTGTAATCAAAACTCTCCCTAAAAACAGGAGCCAAGGACCAGGGTGTTTCACAAATGAATTCTATTACACATTCAGAGAGGAAATAACACCTGTACTACTAAAACTTTTCTATACAATTGAGAAAGAAGGAAAACTGACAAACACATTCTATGACGTTAACATTACACTTATACCCAAAACAAATAAAGACAACATAAAGAAAGGAACTATAGACCAATTTCCCTAATAAACCCAGATACAAAAATTTTAAACAAAATCCTGGCAAATCGAATCCAATTATGCATAAAAAGCATTATTCACCATAACCAAGTGGGATTAATCCCAGGGACACAGGAAAGGTCCAAAATCTGAAAATCAATCAACATAATCCACCACATCAACAAGGAGAAAACCAAAAACCATATGATCATATCAATAGATGCAGAGAAAGCATTTGACAAAGCCTAACACCCATTCATGATAAAAGGTCCTGAAAAATTGGGGATAAAAGGAACATACTTCAACATAATAAAACCCATCTATGACAAACCTACAACAAACATCATCCTAAATGGGGAAAAACTAAAATCTTATCAATTAAGGTGGCCGGTTACAAAATCAACACACAGAAGTCAGTAGCTTTCCTATGCACAAAAAGTCAAGCAGAATAAAATAAAAATTCCCCTCAAAAAAAATAAATACCTGGGATAAACCTAACAAAACACATGAAAGAACCATACAAAGAAAACTTTAAAACACTGCTAAAAGAGATAGAAAAAGACATAAAGAAATGGAAAGGTAAGCTCTGCTCATGGATTGGAAGAATTAGCATTATCAAAATGGCCATCCTACCAAAAGCAATCTACAGATTCAATGCAATCCCTATAAAAATTCCAATGATATTCTTCAAAGTGATATAAAAAAATTACTGAAATTCATATGGAATAACAAAAGACCTCAGATATCAAAAAGCCTCCTGACCGAAAAAAGAGAGAATGGAGGTATTATTACTCCAGATTTCAAACTATACTACAAAGCCGTAGTTATTAAAAGCACATGCTATTGGTACAAAAACAGACAATCTGACCAATGGAAGAGAAAAGTGCCCTGATATAAAAACACACATATGTAGTCAACTAATCTTTAACAAAGGAGTAAAATACTTACATTGGAACAATGACAGACTCTTCAATAAATGGTGCTGGGAAAACTGGACAAAGACATGCAAAAAAATGAACCAAGAAAACTACTTTAGGCCACATACAAAAACCAATTCAAAATGGTTAAAACACTTGGATGTAAGACCGGAAACCATAATATACATAGAGGAAAAACTTGTGCAAAACACTCCATGAATTACAATTCAGAAATTCATTTCCAGACACATCTACATAGCTGGCAAAAAAATGAAGGAAAACATAAACAGCTGGGACTACGACAAACTAAAAACCTTCTGTACAGTAAAAGAGACAACAGACAAAACAAAAAGAAACACAATGAGTGGAGAAAACCTTCGCCCTCCACAAAAGTGATAAGGGTTTAATAACAAAGATCCACAAGGAACTCACACAACTCAGCAAAAACAAATCAAGATGCAAAGTTTAAAAATGGAGAGAAGAACTAAAAAGATACTTTTCCAAAGAGGAACTATAAATGGACAACAAACACATAAAAAATGTCCAATGTCACTAGCAATCAGGGAAATGCAAATCAAAACAATGAGATACCACCTTACACCAGTAAGAATGGCCCACATTAAAAAAAAACAAGTACTGGCATGGATGCGGAGAGAAACAAACATTCCTACAATGCTGGTGGGAATGTAAACTGGTCCAGCCACTATGGAAAGTTGTGTGAAGGACCCTCAAACTAATGAAAATAGAACTACCATTTGACCCAGCAACTTCTCTTTTGGGAATCTACCCAAAGGAGACATCAACACTTTACAAAGGGACACCTGTGCTCAGATGTTTATTGCAGCACTATTTATAATTGCAAGGACATGGAAACAACACAAATGCCCTAGAACAGATGAGTGGATGAAAAAGATGTGGTATATATACACAATGGAGTATTATTCATCAATTAAAAATGACAAATTTGATGAATTTATAGACACCTGGATGTACCTAGAAGAAATCATTCTAGCAGAAGCGAGCCAGAAAGGGACAGAAACCAAATGGTTTCACTAATATATGGTCAACCAAATGAAACTACACAAGGGGAGAGAGGGACCAGCTGGAGCGGGTGGAGGGGAGGTGGTGGGTGACCCCCAGGGACTGAAATGATGTGAAATATATATAAATAAAAAATAAATAAATGGGAAAAATATATATATATATAATTGCAAGGACATGGAAACAACCCAAATGTCCCAAAAGAGACAAATGGTTGAAAAAAACACATGTGATATAAATACACAATGGAATTATTCATCAATTAAAAATGACAAATTTGATGAATTTGCTATAAAATGTATGTACCTAGAAGAAATCATATTAGGAGAAACAAGTCAGAAAGAAAAAGACAGAAACAAAATGGTTTCACTAATATATGGAACAGAGGAAAAACAAACAAAAGGCCAGGAGGAAAAATCAAAACAACAAAACTAAAGTACACAACTGGGGCTGGTGAGGGGTGAGAAGGAGGACCTGCCAGGGAGGGGTTGTGGTAGGTGAAACCCGGAGAATTCATAGATGGGAAATATATATATACACAAATAAATTATTTGAATAATAAAAAAGAGAAACATAGGAAAGATAGACAACTTCATATGATCATATGACTATTTGCTATGAATGAAGAAGTAGAGTATCTGTCAAGTTCAATTACAAGAAAGGAAACTGAAAGGGTTCATCAAAAGTCTCCAAAAACATAAAATTTTTACTAGTGAGTTCAAACAACCTTCAAAGACAAATTGATACCTATCTTTGTCCAAAATTTTTAGAATAAAAGCAATTGTCCCCAAATAAATTTTTATGCTAAGAGCAAACAGGATGAGGATACCACAAAACATACTGGCAGAGTAAATTCCTTGCAATACATACATGCAAAGATCCTTGAAAGACCTTAACAAACTGATACGTATAATGTATTCAAAGGATCATGAACTATAATCATTTAAGATTTATTCTAGAGACTCGAGGGTAGTTCAACAAATGAAAATCAACTTAATGAATCACATTAACAAAAGGAAAGTTAAAAATCATATGATCGTATCAATGTATTCTAATAAAGCATTTGATGAAATTCAAATGATGTATGTAGAACATACATCAAAATTTAAAAAGCCCATACATGACAAACCCACAGTTAAGCATTTGTACTATTCAAACTTTTTGATTAATTTGTCTTTTTTCATTGTTTGGGTTGTTTCCATATCCTGTCTATTGTAAATAGTACTTCAATAAATACCTGAGTACAAGGGTCCTTCCAGGTTAGTATTTTTGTAAATTTTAGGTAGATTCCTAGAAGTGGGATTGCAGAATTAAATGTATACTCAATTAATCAATAACAAAGGGGCAGAAAACATACATTGGAACAAGGACAGCCTCCCATAAGTGGTGCTGGAAAAACTGGACAGCTACATGGAAAAGAACAAATCTAGACTACTCTCCCACAACATAAAAAAAAAACCTCAAAATGGATAAAAGACTTGAACATAAGACCTGAAACCATAAAATATGTAGAAGAAAACATAGGCAAAATGCTCCATGAGCTATACCACAGAAATTTTTTCCAGAATACATCTATATAAACAAAGAAAATGAAGGAAAACATAAACAGCTGGAACTGTGTGAAGCTGAGAAGCTTCTGCACAGCAAAAGAGACAATAACCAAAACAAAGACACTTATATCAGACAAAATAGACTTCCAGTTAAAAAAGCACAAGAGACAAGAAGAGACCACACAATGATAAAGGAACAATACATCAAGACATAATCCTCATAAATGTATATGCATCAAATGAAAGAGTATCAAAATACATTAGATAGCTATTATCAACTCTAGGGGAAAATTTTTGAAAAAGTATTTGTGGTAGGAGACTTCAACAGTCCATTCTCACCAATGGACAGATCAACTAAAAAGAAAATAAACTGGGGTACAATAGCCTTAGGCAGATAATCAAGCATCTTGGATCTCATAGACATATATATAAGGTACTGTACCACCCCAAAAAGCAGAATACACATTCCTCTCAACTGCACATGGGACATTATCCAGAATAGACCACATTCTGGGACACTAAACAAATAATAATCTCACGAAGATGAAATCATGCACAGCATCTTTCTGATTGAATGGAATCAAAAAATAAACTACCAAAAGAAAGCAGGGAAATCACTTTAATACATGGACAGTGAAGAACATACACTGAAAGACCACTGGGCTTATGAGATGGAAGAAAAAATTTAAAATACCTCAAGATGAAGGATAATAATAAACCTACCCAAAGCTAATGAGACACAGAAAAAGCATTACTAAGAGGAAAATATATAGCAATACACACATCAAGAGCACATCAAGAAACAACAGAATTGAGATAAATAATCTTCTCTTCTACCCAAGGAATTAAAAAACAAATTCAAAATCCAGTTTAAGAATAGTAATATTAAAACACAAAGCAAAAGTAAATGAAATAGAAATTAAAGATAATCCAAAAGAACAACAAAACCAAAAGATGGGTTTTTTTAAAAAAAATAGACAAAACTTTAACAAACTTCACAAAGAAAATAAGAGAAAAATCTCAAATAAATACAATAAAAAATGAAAAAGGAGAAATAACAAATGATACAGAAAATCAGAGAATACTTAAAGAGACTACTATATGCTACCAAACAACAAATATTCAATAACCTAAAAAATATAGCTAAAAATTTAGAATTATACAATCACCTGAGATTGAATAGAGAAGCGATGGAAACCTTATACAAACTAATCACAATCAAGAAAACTGAAGCAGTAATCAACTGTCTCAAAATACAAGAGCCCTGGACCAGGTGGTTCAAGTGAATTCACTAAACCTTCAAAAATGAGCTAATACCTTTTATGAAAACTCTTCAAAAAACTGCAAAAGGAGTAATACTTTAAAATATTTTTATGAGGCCAAGATCACTCTAACACCAAAACAACAGCGGTATATGGTACAAGAAAATTACAGATCAACCACTCAAATGAAAAGACACAAACTGACACAAATCATAGTGGTAAAGACACAAATCCAACTTAATCCAACATTGTATTAAAAGGATTTTACATGATCAAGTGGGACTCATACAGGGATATGAGGATGGCTCAACATCTTAAAATCAACCAATATAAGTCACCATATCAAAAAAAAAGAAAATTTAAAAAAATATGATCATATCAACCGATATTGAGAAAGCAATCAATAAGATACAATATAAAGTCTTTATATTCACATATAAAGCCCTGGAAAAGTTATGATAAACAGAACACATCTTAACAAAAAAAAAGGCATTTGCAACAAGTCCATAGCTAATATCATTCTCAATTGTGAAAAACTGCAAGCTTTACCACCAAGATATGGTACATAACAAGGATGTCAACTCTCAGCATTGCTATTAGTATTGGAAGATCTAGCTAGAGCAATTAAACAAGAGAAAGTTATAAAAGATAGTTAAATTGGGAAAGAAATATAGCTAAAATTATTTGCAGATGACATTATAACATACATAGAGAACTCTCAAAATTGCACAGAAAAACGAATTGAAAGAATTTATTACGCAAAGTGGCAGGGTATAAAATCAACACACATAATTCAATTGCCTTCCTATATACAGTGAGATAGAAGAAAAACAAATTTAAGAAACTGATTTCATTTACAACCACACACATACAAACATACCAGGTAAATACCTAGCAGTAAACCTAACAAAGAAGGTAAAATATTTGCACAAAGAAAAGTGTAAGATATTAGGGTGGTAATCACAGAGGAGTCAGTGACCCAGCAGAAGTGCCAGGGCATGGGTGTGGGACAACAACAGGCCCTGGGAGGCTCACATGGGAGCCACCATTGCATCGGCAAGTGGCTGCTCTATCCCACAGGCACTAGGCTCCTTCCGCTTGCATCTCTATGGCAGGAGAGGCCTAGGTACTGGATTGGGAAGCTCCAGCCAGCTTGGCCTGTGGGGGCTGTGCATGCCCTGATTGGCATGTGCCTGTAGTTGCCAGCTGGCCTCTGGCTGGCAGCTGCACCCATTGTGCACCCACTGACCACCCTCTGCCATCAAGCTGGCTGGTAAGAGGGCCTCGGGGGTTGACCCAGGAAACCCAGACTGGACCAGTGTGCGGGCAAGATAAGATCCACTCAAGGTCGGAGAATGGGGGGGGGGGTAGAGTGTGACGGTCTTGCTGTTTCACTCTCACTCCGCTTAGTCCTTAGGAAGAACAAGAAAAACACAAACATTGCAAACAGAGAAATAGAATGCGTAAGGGATCAGATAAGGATCCTGCCAATACAACCGGGCAGGACGCAGGAGAAGGATCATCATAGAACACAATAGATTGGAGAAACAACCATGGTGAAGACCTATCACAGAAATGTACCTACAAACTCATCAGGAATGGATGAACCAAGACCCCATTTCGGGATATGCCACTCAAGAAAACAAGGAGCCCCTCCCCATACAATGGGAGAGAAGGTCCACAGAGTTGGGGAATTGGCTCCACAACAAATCTGCAAATGGAGAGAGTAGAAGTGATCCACAGGGTCCATTAGTGGATGCTACCCTCACTGAGAAACCTCATTTCAGAAAATGACTGGGAGCAAGGCCCCCCATGCCAGAAGGCAGAGCTATGGGGTGAAGAGGCAACGGATATAAAGGGAGAATGGACTGGAACGGGCAGGCAGCAATGAGAAGACATTGTTAAACCTCAAATGAGCATGGACAGGTTGCCCAATGCAAAGCTATGACTACAATCCTTCACACATAGAATGTCATGTACTGGGAACACAGTCCCTCACCTGTCAAATAGACACAACCACAGAAAAGGAAGTGAGACCAATGGACTGAACATAACAAACGAGAGAGGAGTTTGGGTGAACTGATGCGCCATCAAGGGTTGGGGGAGAGGGAAAGCATTCCAGCAACCATTTATCTATGTAAAATATTATTTTTAAAATGAATAAAACACGGGGAGGGGGGAGAAGTGCCAGGGCAGAGCTGATGTCTCTGAGACCATCCAGGTGCCAAGTAATGCATGCAATTGCAACTGCAGATGGGACTGTGCGTACTGGGGCATGATTTCTGGGTGCTTGGTGCCTGCTTTCCAGCAGTGATCAAAGAGGAGTCAGTGACCCAGTGGAAGTGCTGGGGCAGAGCCAGCCTCCCTGAGACCACCGAGGAGCCAAGAAGTGCCAGCACCAAGAAAGAGAATAAAGAAACAAGTACAGCAAGAAAGGATGCACAACCATACAAAAGGAGAAAGTGAGAGAAGTACAACCTGAACTGTGGGCACCATTAGACCTAGCAAAATCCAAGGAATCATAGAATAGCAAGTTTCCTTTATCAAACAGAGGGGAGAAAACTCCCAAGGAGGAGAAGGGAGATCCAACATCCAAAGACCATATTCAATGGATAGCCCCACTGAATGCAAGAGAGCACCTTCCAACACAAAAGCCTACCAAAACCACAAAGTGAAACACAGCAACACAATCACAATGCAGAATAAACACATACAGGTAAAGGACACCAAGAAACATGCCAACAAATACAAATATCACAGTGTTCCAACACTTAGAGCAAATTGAAGACAAAGAGAAAGAAAAAAAACCACAAACGTTCAAGCAAGCACCTCAGGAAATAATACTCCACCAAAGGAAAGAAAACCCTCACAATCCATTAATGAGGACATAGAAGCAGTACACCTCCAGTAAGATAATGAATCCTAACCGATCATAAGAACAGTCAAAGAGAAGAGAGAAGAGATAGAAAAAACATAAAGCTTGAGTGACACAACTAAAAAGCAAAATAATGAGAAAGAATTCCAACTCACTTCAACTAACATAATTAAAGAGTTAAAAGAAGAAATGAAAAAGAGAAATTTAATATAAGAAACTCAAAGAGTTGAAGGACAAAATTAAATCCTAAAAAAGGAAATCCCGGAAATAAAAAGAGCAATAGAAGAGTTTTAAAATGCAGGTAAAAGTCATGAAAATAGACTAGATGAATGCATCAGTAATCTAGAGGATATTGAAATTTAAAAATATCTATAGAGATAAGGAAAAGGAAATATAAAGGAAGAGGACAGAAAAAAGCTCCCAGATAAATCAGATACCTTGAGGAAGGGAAATATCAGGGTCACTGGAATACCAGACAAGAGAGTCATAGGAACTGAAAAGCTATTTAAGGAAATAATTGAGGAGAATTTTTCTAACCTAAAGAAGGAAGTGGAAATAGACATACAAGAAGCCAAAAGAAACCACACTATTTCAATGAAAGGAAAATCAAAGCAAGACACATAATTGTAAAATTTCGAAGACTCCACCATAAAGAAAGAATAATGAAACTGACCAGAGAAAGGAACTAACCTACAAAGGAAAACTTACCAGGTTGACTTCAAATTTCTCTGAGGAAACAAGTCAAGCAACAAGGGACTGGAGACATATATTCAAACAACTACAAGACCGAAAAAAAAAAAAAATCAGTCATGAATAGTATACCCTGCAAATATCTTCCTGTATGAAGGCAAAATAAGAAACTTTTCAGATAAACAGTCTTCACAAATTTGCCACCACAAAAACCTTGACTCCAGGAAACTTTATGAGAAACCATAAGATCCAAACCAACAGTAAATTGATCAGAAACAACAAAACAAACTAGTTAGAGAATCTCTAAATGACTGCCAAAAAGATAACCTCAGATTCTCAAGTGTCAACAATCACTCTAAATGTTAATAGTCTAAATGCACCGATCAAAAGAGAGTACCACAACAGATTAAAAAACAGAATCGACCTCTTCTGTCTACAAAAAACTCACCTGAACTCTAAAGATAAGCATAGGCTGAAAGTAAAAGACTGGAAAACAATTCTGCAAGCAAATGTCCCCCAGAAGTAGGAAGAGGTAGTCATATTAGTAGCAGATAAAGCAGATTTGAAACTAAAAAAAGTGATTAAATGCTGTGCGCCATTTGCATTCCAAAAGAGTCATGCCTGATGAGATACAGGAAAACCTCTCTCGTTAATGGCCACTGGAAAAACCTAGGAGAGCTATCTGGAATGACCTTTTGATGTAAGCAAATGGCATGCCTGGTTTTTCCTTATCAATGTGAAGATCTTCCCAGGATTAGAGACCACCTTCTACATCCTCAGATTTACACCTTGTTTAGAAAGCTAATTGTTTCTCAGGATGGCTTATCTTTCATGGAATTCACCAGACCTTCACCAGGCCCTGCCAGGTCTTCGACCTGTGTCTATAAATACCTCTCCCTTTTGTTAATAAAGTTGTCTCATGGTTCATACTTCCATTTGACCCCCGGCTGTGGCTGGGCCATCTCTCCTCGTCGTTTCATTTCTCGTACCCTAC
This sequence comes from Uropsilus gracilis, assembly GCA_004024945.1. Classification (NCBI taxonomy): domain Eukaryota; kingdom Metazoa; phylum Chordata; class Mammalia; order Eulipotyphla; family Talpidae; genus Uropsilus; species Uropsilus gracilis. Next base: position 42,729 of record PVHY01001960.1, on the reverse strand, counting down.
GTGGCCGTCAACAATTAAATACAATGAAGGATACTTCTTAATGATAAAGGGGTACAATATCAGAAAAGTACAATTTTTAACATAAACTCACCAATTGAGGGAGCATCAAAATTCTTCAGATAATTACTAACAGCATTGAAAACAGACATTTGCGAAAATACATATGTGGTATGCAATATCAAAGGACAGATAAAAAAGGCAAAAACTTTTTATTGAATAATTTATTTATATTTCAAATAATTTTAATCCCTGGGGGTCACCCACCACCTCCCCTCACTGACCACTCCAGCTGGTCCCCACCCTCCCGTTGTATATTTTCATTTGGTTGTCCATATATTAGTGACACCATTTGGTTTCTCACTTTTTCTTTCTGACTCATTTCTGCTAGTATGATTTCTTCTAGGTACATCCATGTTTCCATAAATTCATCAAATTTGTCATTTTTAGTTGATGAGTAACACTCCATTGTGTAGATATACCACATCTTTTTCATCCATTCATCTGTTCTGGGACATTTGGGTTGTTTCCATGTCCTTGCAATTATAAATAGGGCTAAAATAAACATCTGAGTACAGGTGTCCTCTTGTACCCACATGGAGGTCTCCTTTGGGTAGATTCCCAAAAGAGAAGTTGCTGGGTCAAATGGTAGTTCATTTTCATTTGTTTGAGGATCCTCCACACTGCTGAACCAGTATACATTCCCACCAGCAGTTTAAGAGTGTTCCATTCTCTCCACATCCATGCCAGCACTTGTTGTTGCCAGTAAGAATGTAGGACATTCTTACTGATATAAGGTGGTATCTCATTGTTTTGATTTGCATTTCCCTGATTGCTAGTGATGTTGAACAGTTTTTCATGTGCCTGTTGACCATTTGTATTTCCTCTTTGGAGAAGTATCTTTTTAGTTCTTCTCCCCATTTTGATTGGGCTTCTAGTTTTGTTTTTGTTTAGTTGTGTGAATTCCTTGTGGATATGCGTTATTAAACCCCTATGACTCTTGTGGAGGGCAAAATTTTTTTCCCATTTGGTTGGGCTTCTTTTAGTTTTTTCTGTTGTCTTTTTGCTGTACTGAAGCTTTTTAGTTTGATGTAGTTCCATCTGTTTGTTTCCTTAAAGTTTTTGCCTCTGCAGATGTTTTCAGAAAGGGATTTCTGAACTGTAAGTCATGAAAGGTTTTGCCCAAGTTTTCCTCTATGTATGTTATGGTTTCAGGTCTGACATCTCTATCTTTTACCATTTAGAGTTGGTTTTTGCACATGGTGTGAGGATGTTGTCTTGGTCCATTTTTTTGGATACCTTAGTTCAATTTCCCCAGCATAATTTATTGAAGAGGCTATCTTTGTTCCAATGTAAGTTTCTTCCTCCTTTGTCAAAGATTAGTTGACTATATATGTGTGCTTTTATTTCCGGGCTCCAATTCTGTTCCATTGCTGATTGTCTGTTGTTGCACCAGTACCATGCTGTTTTAATTATTATGGCTTTGTAGTATAGCTTTAAGTCTGGAATAGTTAGGCCTCCATTCTCTCTTTTTTTGGCAATGAGGTTTTTTGATATTCGAGGTCTTTTGTTATTCCATATGAATTTTTGTAATTTTTGTTCTATCTCTTTAAAGAATGTCATTGGAATTTTTATAGGGATTGCATTGAATCTGTAAATTGCTTTTGGTAGGATGACTATTTTGATGATGTTAATTCTTCCAATCCATGAGCAACGAATGTCTTTCCATTTCCTTATGTCTTCTATCTTTCTTTAAAGCATTTTAAAGTTTTCTTTTTATAGTTCTTTCACAAATTTTGTTAGGTTTAGTCCCAGGTATTTAATCGTTATTGGTATGATGGTAAATAGGATGGCTTTTTTTATTTCTTCTTCTGCTGCTTGGTTTTTTGCATATAGGAAGGCTACTGACTTCTGTGTGTTGATTTTGTAACCAACTACCTTACTGAACTGGTTTATTGTTTCTAGAAGCTTTTCTGTAGATTTTTTGGGGTTCTCTACATAAAGAATCATATCATCTGCATATAATGATAGCTTCAGCTCCTCTTTTCCTATTTGTATCCTTTTTATATCTTTCTCTTGCCTTATTGCCCTGGCTGAACTTCCAATAAAATGTTAAAAAGTAGTGGAGAAAGTGGATATCCTTGCCTGTTTCCAGATCTTAATTGGAATTGATATTGGGTGGGAAAAAGAGACAAAACGAATAACCAAACTTGCAAAGGGGAGTAGCTGGCCGTTTTTATGGCCAGTCACACATCAGGTTCTTCCTAGCCTGTGCATGCAAGACCACATAAACCTTAAGAGGGAGCTAAAAACAAATTTACTTAATAAAAGGGTAAAGCAAATAAAAGTCATTGAAGGGTACAAGGGAACCCCTTTGGTAATCTTAACACACAGTCTAGTCTCTAGTTCAAAGTGCACATGGCTTCAGCAGCCATGTGTGTCCACAAAATGGCATCTGCCCACCTTAAGCAGGATGAAGGATTTAAGATGGCATCACCAATTCTTCAGAAGACACAGTTACACTCCCTTCAAGCCAGAAGAAGCCAAGAGGACATCAACAATCCTTCTCTGAGAGCAGTAGATTTAAATCCAACAAGGAAGACCAGGGTGGCATCCTCAGTTCTTCTCCAAAAGACACAGCTCCAGCATTCTTTCAGCTTCAACTCCAAAGTGACCCAGCATCAGCAAAACTCACTCAACACAGCAACACAGCAAGCATTTCAGACATCTCACGTTGAAAAAGGCAATGCAGCAAACTCTCCTCAGTTCTCTAGAAGACTTGCAAGCTTCACAGTTTCAAAATTAAACCAAGTTTTCAAGTACCACATTTCCAAAACAGCTCACACAGCTCACAAGTTTCTCCAACATGCTTCCCCAGCCTTCTCACCAGCCCAGGCTGTGAATGGAAGCCCACAGCTTGGCTTCATTCCCTGCCCTGCTCCACCAAGGGCAGCAGCAGTTCTAAGGCCTCCAGCCTCACTGCTGCTGCTCTCTGCTCCTTACTTCTCCATTCTCCTCTCTGTCCTCTTCAGTTCTCCTCTCTGTTCTCTTCTCTATTCCCTTCTGTTCTGTTCAGTTCTTCTCTTCTTCCACATCTTTTATTCTGTCACCTCCCTGATCCTTTAATCCTCTTTTCTTGCAAGAAGGCTTATCTTCCCTTCTCCAAATCTCTACCCACCAATGCTAACAATAGCTATTTCAATACATCAATGCCGGTACTGGGGAGGGGCGGGGGTCACAGCCCCCTACCAGAATGATTTTAGTTTTTCCCAATTTAAGATGATGTTTGCTATAGGTCTGTCATAGATGGCTTTTATTGTGTTCAGGTATGTTACTTTGATCCCCAATTTTTCAAGGGCATTTATCATAAATGTGCGCTGGACTTTGTCAAATGCTTTCTCTGCATCAATTGATATGATCATGTGGTTTTTGTTTTTCTTCTTATTGATGTGGTGGATTATGTTAATTGATTTCTGGATGTTGAACCATCCTTGTGCCCCTGGGATAAATCCCACTTGGTCATGGTGAATAATGCTTTCTATGCATTGTAGGATTTGATTTACTAGGATTTTGTTTAAAATTTTTGTGTCTGTGTTCATTAGGGAAATTGGTCTGTAGTTTTCTTTCTTGGTGCTGTCCTTATTTGGTTTTGCTAAGAGTGTGATGTTTGCTTCATAGAATGTTTGGGAGCTTTCCTTCTTTCTCGATTTTTTGGAAGAGTTTTAGTAGTGTAGGTGTTATTTTCTCTTTGAATGTCATGTAGAATTCATTTGTAAACCCATCTGGTCCTGGGCTCTTGCTTTTAGGGAGAGTTTTTATGACTGCTTCAATTTCACTGCTTGTGATTGGATGATTTAGGCTATTTCTTCTTTGTTGAATTTTAGGTAGTTGTATTTTTCCAAGAATCTGTCCATCTCATCCAGGTTGCTGTATTTGTTTCCATGTAGATGTTCTGATTATCCTTTGGATTTGCTTCTGTTGTAATTCTCCTCTTTCATTTGTGATTCTATTTATTTGAGTGTTCCCTCTTCTTTTCCTTGTGAGCTTTGCAAGGAGTTTGTCAATTTTATTTGTTTATTCATAGAAACCGCTCTTAGTTTTGTTGATCTTCTGGATAATCTTTTTGATTTCTAGGTTATTTATTTCTCCTTTTATTTTTATTATTTCTTGTCTTCTGCTGGGTTTTAGCTTTTCCTGCTGTTCTTTTTCTAATTTTTCAACTTGGGATATGAGGTTTGTTTTTTGGATATTTTCTTGTTTTTTGATATGGGCCTGTATTACTATGAACCTTCCTCTTAGATATGCTTTTGCTGAGTCCCAGACATTTTGGAGTGTTGTGTCTTCTTTGTTATTTGTTTTGAAGTAGGTTTTAACTTTATTTAATTTCTTCGATTACCCTATTCTTCGCTTAGAAGCATATTGTTCAGTCTCCATGTATTGGACACTCTTCTTGCTTTCTCTTCATTGTTAATTTCTAGTTGATGCCTTTATGATCAGAGAAAAAAGTTGGTATAATTTTGATTTTTGTGTATTTATTCAAATTTTCCTTGTATCCTAATAAGTGGTCAATTTTAGAGAAGGATCCATGTGCATTTGAAAAGGTGTATTCCCTTTTGGAGGGGTGCAGTGTCCTGTAGATATCTATTAGGTCCATTTGGTCTAGATCTTCCTGTAAAGCTTTTGTGTCCTTGTTTAGTTTCTGTTTTTCTAATCTGTCTTTTGATGAGAGTGGGGTATTAAAGTCTCCTACAATGTATGTGTTTTCACCAATATTTGTTTTCAGTTCTGCTGGTAGCTGTCTTATGAATCTTGGTGCTCCCTTAATTGGCAAATATATGTTAATAATTGTTACGTCTTTTTGGTTGGTTGAACCAAGTACCATTGAGTAGTGTCCATCTTTATCCTTTGTCACTTTTTTAATTCTGAAATCTGCATTATCCCTTATGACAATAGTTACCCCTACCTTTTGGGGGGGGGTGTTCACTTCTAGAATTGTTCTCTATCCTTTCACTTTCAGTCTAGCTTATCTTTGGGGATTAGATGTGTTTTCTGGAGACAGCAGAATGTTCAGTTGTCTTTTGATTAGTCTGTAACTCTGTGTCTTTTGATTGATGAGTTTAGACCATTGACAGAGTGATTATTAATGTGTGAGGTTCTAGTATTGGTTTTCTAGAGGTCATTTTGAGGTTCTGCTTTGGTTTCTTGTTATGTCTATTCTATTTATTAGTCTGAGGATTTTGGTCTTTAGACTTCTTCCAATATTTCTTGGAGTGGAGGTTTTGTGGTAGCAAATTTTTGGAGACTTTGTCTGAGAAGGTTCTAATTTTTCCTTCATTAAGGAAGGACAGCTTTGGAGGGAAGAGTATTCTTGGCTGGCACTTTTTGTCTTGAAGTTTTTTGAAGATATGGCTCCATTCTCTTCTTGCTTGGAGTGTCTCTTCAGAGAAGTCTGAGGTCAGTCTAATGGGTTTTCCTTTGTAGGTTATTTGTTTCCTCTCTCTAGTCACCCGCATTATCTTTTCTTTATCTTGGACTCTTGGAAGTTTTACGATTATGTGTCTTGCTGTGGTTTTTCTTTCATTAAAAGAGTTTGGTGACCTTTTTGCTTCCTGTACATCTATTTTCATTTTGTTTTTCAGATTTGGGAAGTTCTCTTCCATTATTGCATTAAAAATCCTTTCATTTCCTAAGTCCTTCTCTTCTCCTTCTAGGATTCCAATAACTTATATTTCCTTTCTTTATGGTATGTAATACTTGATTTTTTTCTTGTCTTTTTACCTTGTTTTTCTCTCTCTCTCTTTTTCTCTCTTAGTTCTCTTTATTTCTGTATCCTCCAGTGTGCTGATTCACTCTTCAATTTCTTCTAGTCTGCTTTCATTGCTTTTCCCTGTATTTTTGAGGTCTTCTATTGCTCCTCTTATATACTGCATCACCTTCATTTTCTTATTTAGGGTTTCAATCTCGTTCTTCTGTTTGCCAATTATAATGTTCATTTTGCTACATTCCCAAAAGGCAAAAACTAAGCAAGGACACAAAAGCTCAAAATGAAGATTTTGACCATATGGACCTAAAAGATAGCTATAGGACACTGCAGCCCCCAAAAAGGAATACACTTTTTCTCAAATGCACATAGATCATTCTCAAAAACAAATACATTTTAGGATATAAGATAAACATTAATAAATACACAAAAATTAAAATAATACCAACTTTGTTCTCTGATCATAAAAGCATCAAACTGAACTGAACAATGAAAAGAAGGCAAGGTGAGTGTCCAGTACATGGAGACTAAAACATGCTACTAAAGGATGACTGGGCAATCGAGGAAATTAAAGAATAAATTAAAACTCATTTCAAAACAAATGACAATGATAACATAACATTCCAAAGTATGTGGAATGATGCATAAGCAAAAGCAGTATTAAGAGAAAGGTTCAAGGCAATAGAGGCTCATAATAATAAGTGAGAAACAAACCAAAGAAATGACCAAATCTTCAAATTTGAAGAATTAGTAAAGGAACAACAAAAAAACCAAAACCCACCAGAAGACAAGACATAATAAAAATGAAAGAATTAAATAATCTAGAAAATAAAAAGACAATCTAGAAGATAAACAAAGCTAAAAGCCAGTTCTTCAAAATTATAAATAAAATTGATAAATCCCTAGCAATGCTCACAAAGAAAAGAAGAACACTCAAATAAGCAGGATCACAAAAAAGAGAAGTTACAACTAATACTATAGAAATCCAAAGGATTATCAGAGAATACAATGAACATCTATATAAGCAAACAAATACAACAACCTGGACAGATTCTTAGATGGACAGATTCTTAGAACTGCACAGCCATCCAAAATCGAATGAAGAAGAAATAGGGGACTCAAACAGACTAATCACAAGCAGTGAAATTAAAGCAGTCATCCAAACACTCCCTAAAAACAAGAGCCCAGGACCAGACACCTTCACAAATGAATTCTACCAGACTCTCAAAGAGGAATTAACATGTGTACTACAACTTTTCCAAAAAAATTGAGAAAGAAGGAAAACTACCAAATATATTCTATGAAGCAAATATTATACTATTACCAAAACCAAAGACAGTGCTAAGAAAGAAAGCTATAGACCAATATCCCTAATAAAATAGACACAAAAATTCTTTTAAAGTTTTGGCAAATTGAATCCAATGAAGAATAAAAAGAATTATTCACCATGACCAAGTAGGATTTATTCCAGAGACACAGGGAGGTTTCAATATCTGAAAATCAATTAACATAATCCATCACATCAGCAACAAGACTAAAAATGATATGATCATATCAATAAATTTAGAAAAATCATTAGATAAAGTTCAACACCCATTCATGAGGTAAAAGCCCTAGAAAAACCTCAGGATAAAAGGAACATATGTCAACATCATAAAGTCATATATGACCAACCAACAGCAAACATTATCCTTAATAGGGAAAAATTGAAATTTCAATTAAGATCTGCAACCAGACAAGGATGCCCACTCTCACCACTGCTTTTCAACATAGTACTGGAAGTATTAACTAGGGCAACAAGTCAAGAGAAAGACATAAAAGGAATACAAACAGGAAAAGAAGAATTGAAGCTACCATTATATGCAGACGATATTATTCTCTATGTTGAGAATCTAAAAACTCCACAGAAAAACTACTTGAAACAATAAACCAATTCAATAAGGTAGCTAGCTAGTCAACATACAAAAAAGCAGTAGCTTTCTTTTATGCGAAATTCAGATAAAAGAAGAAATTTTTTAAAAACACATCATTCACCATTGCAACAATGAAAATTAAATACCTGGGATTAAACCTAACAAAAGAAGTGAAAGACTTATACAAAGAAAACTATAAAACACTGTTAAAACAAATCAAAGAAGATTTTAAAAATGGACAGACATTCCATGCTCATTGATAGGAAGAATTAACATTATCAAAATGGCCACCTTGCCAAAAGCAATCTACAGATTCAATGTGATCCCAATAAAAAGCCCAATGATATTCTTTAAAGAGATGGAGCCAAAATTACTAAAATTTATATAAAATAAAAAAAGACCTAGTATAGCCAAAGCACTTCTGACCCAAAAAGAGAGAATGCAGGTATTTTACTCCCAAACTTCAAATTATAGTACAAATTCATAATAATACAAACAGCATGGTACTGGAATAAAAATAGAAACATGGATGAATGTAACAGAATTGAAGGCTCAGGAATACAGCCACACATCTATGGTCAACTAATTTTTGACAAAGTGGCAAAAACCATGTACTGGAATAAAGACAGTCTCTTCAATAAATGGTCCTGGGAAAACTGGACCACTACATGCAAAATAAATAAATAAATAAAATGACCACTCCCTTATACAATGTATGAAAAGCAACTCAAAATGGATAAAAATCTTGGATGTAAGACCTGAATCCATAAATTACATAGAGAAAAATATGGGCAAAATATTCCAAGACTTACATTTAAGAAACCTCTTCTGGACACATCTACAGATACCAAAAAATGAAGGAAAACATAAACAACTGGAATTACATCAAATTAAAAGTCTGCAATGCAAAAGAGAAAATATACAAAACAAAAAGAAACCCAACTGAATGGGAAAACTTTTTTGCCCTTCATACGTGCGAAAATGATCTGATAACAAAGATCCACAAGGAACTCATGCAACAAAAACAAGACAAAAAGTCTAGTCAAAAAATTGGGAGAAGATCTAAAAAAGACTCTTCTCCAAAGAGGAAATACAAATGGTTAATAGTCATGCGAAAAGATGTTCAACATCACTAATAATCAGGGAAATGCAAATTCAAACCACTCAGAGATAGCATCTTACACCTCTAAGAATAATCCATATAAAAAGAAAAAAAAAACAAAACGGCTAACAAGTATTGGTGTGAATTTGGAGAAAAAGGAACACCCTTATGCTGTTGGTGGCAGTGCAAACTGGTCCAGCCACTATGGAAGGCTATGAGGATGACCCTCAAACAACTGAAAGTGGAACTACCATTCGACCCAGCAATTCCACTACTGGGAATCTACCCAAAGGACACATAAACACTAATTCACAAGCACACCTGTACTCGCATGTTTATAGAGCACTATTTATAATTGCCAGGTTATGGAAACAACCCAAATGCCCCAAAACTGATGAATGGCTGAAAAAGATGTGGTATATGTACACAAAAGAGTACTATGCTACACACAGCTTTCAACAGTGGTTGGACCAGCAATGCAAATGTGTTCATTTTTCTCCACATCCTCACCTGTGCTTCTTGTTGTCATTTTTTTTGTATCAGCCATCCTTACCATTATGAGCTGGTGTTTCACTGTGGTTTTGATTTTTGTTCCCCTGATAATAATTGATGTTGACCATTTTTTCATATAGCTGTTGGTCATTGTATTTTCTCTTTGGATATGTGTCTTTAAGATCTTCTGCCTCAATAGATGGAAGTTTTGTTTGATGTCGTTCCATGTATACATTTTTGCTTTAGTTTCCTAGCAATGAAGTCAGTCCCAAACGATACCCCAGAAGACAATAATCATGAAAAAAAATTGCCTATGATTTCTGCTATGTATTTTATAACTTTTTCCACCCCAAACCATGGGATACTCTGGGTGTAGTGTCTCTCATTAACTGTTAATGTCCTTTCAGGCATAAAGCAAGTTTTCCATCCAAATCTTTAATCCATTTTGGTTGAGAGAGTGATGTTTTTCTTTTGTATGTGGCTATTTTTACCAACCACCATTGGAGGAGACATTCCTTTTACTACTGAATATTACTGACTACTTTATGATAAACTCCATGTGTGGGTTTATTTTTAGACTCTTGCATATAATCCACTGATCTGTCCATTTTTACTAAAACTATTTAAAAGAAATTGATTTAATTTTCTTTTTGTTGCAAAATCCAGCCAGACCACCCATTTTCAAATTCAGTTTATTTGGTGTGGCTTCAGTATTTTTTATTTTGACAGAAAAATTTTTCTTGAATATTTTTTAAGAATATAATTATATTCTGTAAAATTCATTTCAAGACTAGAAAAGTAGCTCAGACCGCAGTATTAGGAAAAGGAGAAATGAGATTATGAAAGTAAACATAATGAGGAACCACATAATTCAGGATTGAGAAAGGCCATGGAAAAACTAGTATTTGCTGTACAATATTTTAAATAAAGATAGAAAACACCATATTTTCTCATTATTAATCACATCAGAATTCACTTTAAGTTTTCAATTTGTAATTATAGCATTTGAAAAGTTGCTAAAAATTACAATTCAGTAACATAATCTAGCCATAAAATCCCTGAGGTGCATTTGTCATTAGGATATAAGAATAAATAAGAATTATTTAAGGGGAATTTAAGATTGCCAACAGACCAAAAAGAGTTAACTAATCACAAAATAAGATATGAAGCTAAAAGAATGACAACTGTATAAGAGATGGTTTCTGTGGTTAATAGTTTAAACCATATATGAATGTTTACAGGGTTTTTGTTTGCATCATACTTAGAGAAGGAACTCTATCCATGTTCTTCCTACATTTAAAAGTTATTTGCAAGAAAATATGATCCAAATGAACTTTTAGGTAAAAGTCATTTTTGAAAAATAAATAAAATAAAATCTAGAGATGTGTTCAACTGGTAAAATTTTCAATTCCATTGGAGATTTCAGCTTCAACAGACATAAAAAAAAATCATAGTTATGCTATAATACTTTTAAGTGACATATTTTTAAAATTATAACTTATAGGAACATATATGGTCTCAGTGTAATGTTGCTCTACCTCCCAACTCAGTAATAAGATAAAAATATTGAAAGTTAGTTGTTTTATAGTAAGAGAAACCAGCAATTTGTAAGCTATTTCACTTGTTGCCATCAAGGTTCAATAATTTAACAAGATTTTTACCTGCTTAAACTATCATACTATTTAGAACTTGACATATATGGTAATTTCATATTTCTCAGCAGTTTTCCAATCATTTGAATTCACCAGTTCTCACTTCAAAAGTCTTCTTTTTTAGAAGTCACTTAAGATGGTAACAGAAGAAATTCCTTGCTTTGTTACTGAAAGGACATTAGTAGTTAACAAGAGGGATACTATACCTAGAGTGTGGTGAAACTGGAACACTCCATGAGCATTAAAAACTAGCATAGACTACATCAGAACGAACATGAAGAAAGCATCATTGAACAAGAGGGATATGGAGATAAAAGGCTGGAGTCTGTGGTTCAGGCGGTGGACAGAGACTGCTGTACTGTTATTCAATCAAGGGCATTGGAGGCAGAATTTCATCCTTCTCTGGAGGGAAAGGGTGGGAGCCCTGAGCACTCCCAAAAGATCAGGTCACTCTTAGGTAAAAGAATAGCAAAAGTGCTCTGGACAGCCTAGTGGCATGGTAACGTACACCTGAATCATATACAATATTATAAATCAATGTTACCTTAATGAAATATTTATAACTTAATAATAGAAAATGTGTTATTACACTCTCTATATGTTTAGAGAACATTCTCTCTTGCTCCATAAATAGGATGATGAATTGGTTTAACTCTGACTCTGAAATTATTTTATTTGATGTATTAATTTCATATGCAACTTATTATTTTAAAAAAGTATGCTCACTTACAAAGGTGTTAATTTCCATTAACTATCTACTCTCCCTTTAGGCTTATCCAGGAGAGTAATATTCACAAGTATTACATATTCCAGTACCTTCCTCTGAATCATATACAATGTTTTAAACAAATGCTACATCAATTAAAAAAATAATTATAAAGGGAGAAAAAAGTCTCTTAGCTTAACTCTTCCCTTCCAACAAAGCCTTGACTTCTATCATGAACCAAATCAAGTCTTTTCTTTTATTCTGTAAGAATTCTCTGCCTTAAAATTGTTGACCATGATGCTTTATATATGTATTTTCTTTCTTCAGTGGATAAGCACTCTAATTCTGGGCCATGTTCTGTTGTTTTCTCTGCAGTACCTAGTATAACAATGGTCACTTAATGAAGCTACTTGTTCAAAGTCAATTTAATAGTGGGGGATACTCTCCTGTACTCTCCTGTAGTGGAGGTTTATGGGTGTTTGGGGTGGATGGTAACATACATCTGAAGAATATAAATCTGTATCCCTAAATCATATACAGTATATCAAGCCAATGTTACCTCAATAAGAAACAATGAAACATAATTCATCTCAGAGTTCATTGGTCAAGTGCCCTGACTGCACTTGCAAAATGAACTATTTATAATATGATTATGCTTTAAAGAATGTGACACCTTCATAGCCATATTTATTATAGAATTCTAAATTGGATCCAATTATTGCCTGGTTCCAAAAGTATGTATGGGAAAATAAAACGATACATTTCAAGTAATACAGACTAGAATTCACCAAGGTCTTTTCCAAAACAAAAATATCCCTATCTTTGAAATCTAGCAACTAACAGCATTTGTCAATTCATAAAACAAACAATACTCAGTGAGGCCCAGGATTGTTTTGCAGTAATATCAGAATTATATTGCACTTTTATTATATTGTGCCTTACGCCACACCCAAACAAAATGAACACTGCCAAAGCAATGTGTTTTATCCGAAACTATCAAGAAGTTGACAATTTATTCACTAGATATTGCTATCTGATCAAATAGCATCCATGTCCTCTTTAATAATCTTTAACTTAAAATGGCTTACCCAAAACTAAATTCAGATATTCTATTATTGCAATTCTATTTCAATTCTCCTTTTTACATAAGAGAAACCTGAACTGTCATAACCACCAGTAAGGAGGTAAGAAAGTCAAATCAAACAATCTTTCGTTGTCTGTACATAAAAGTATCCTACAATCAAACTTACTTTTAACCAATTTCAGTCTACTTTTGAAAGGAATCAAGTGTAATTTTTGTCAACCACTTTAAAGAAACAATGTTACTCCTCAAAGATAACTGGTAATTTTCAAAAATCACATTACAACCTTAGATCCTTACTGAATCACAATGTGCAAAATGCCATTTCTGGTTCCTCATGTCTATCTTTTGAAAGCAACTATTCTCAATCACAGGTACCCGAGGAAGAATAAATCGAGCATAACACATTTTCTCTTTTATTAGGAACATTCTAGGTTTCGTCATCAAAAGGTTAGTTTGAAAAGCCTGTTCCCCTGATACCAATCAGCCACTCTTTGACATCTTCTCTTCAAGTTTGACGCCACTTTGGAAGTCAAGTGGAGAATTTGTTCCCTAGCTGTTTTTATATCTCTACCCCTTATTACTATTTTATTACCACTATTATATCTCTAACCCTTCCATGTCAGGATTCAGAAGTCAGGCACATAGTTTTCAAAAGCTGTTGGCAAATGAGCAGGTAGGAAATGGAAAAGTAGAGGGCCAAGACAGCTACCTTTTAAGTCCCTAGGCATTGAATGACAGCAGCCTGAGCATAGGTGCTTAAGAAGCCCGAGGTCAGGCTGAGACTCCAGAAAACAAGAGCAAGGGGAAGGGGGCTAACACTTCCACTGGAAAGTCTGTCCTGGATTCAAACACCAGACTGCGATTGTACATAGTATTATCAGCATCTCTATCACTAAGATGCAAAGTTAGGCCTTAAGCACCGACCCTGCATTTCCAAACGGTGGGGTTGAGACTAAAGAGTTGCAGTTCTTAGAAGGAAAACTACCTTCAAGAGAATCAAGAGCCACGACCAGAGGTGTTAGAAGCGTCAACAGCTGCTGCAAGTGAAAACAGTGCTTAGGTTGCCTCCTGGGCCCTGGAGACCTGAAATACACCCAGCACCTGACAGTGCAGTGCCACTACTCACCCCTACTCTCCTACGGTCCCGTCGTTGCCCGGGTGGACACAGGCCCTGCAAGGGAGGTTCTCCCCACCCCCACCCCTCCACCCCCGCCTGCCGCCAGAGGTGGGTTCTAGGCGAGAGGAGGCGGCCGCGCAGGTGTCCGTGAGACGAAGCCAGAAACGCACCCCAGGCGGAGCTGGGTGCAAGTGAGGCAGCCTGGTGCCTACCTGGCACCGCCAACGTCACCACCATCGACGTGGAGGGGCGAAGAGAGGCAATGGCGAGGGGGAGGGGGCGGGAAGTAGGCCCTCGCCTAGCTGCTCGGAACCTTCCGGGGCACTAGGCCGGAGCTCTGGCAGGACTGCGGTCCCCAGTCCCCTCAGCTACGCGACCCCCAGGCCTGATTCGCGTCCTTCCGCCCCACGGTCACAAAGCAGAGGCGGCTTCCTCTCCGGGTCGCGGTGGCAGCCGCATCCTTGTGCTGGTCCTCCCCTGGCGCCTCTGTCTTACACGCACCGTCCCTAGTGCGGTTACAGCCTTGGGAGCTCCAGACTGCCGTCGCCTAGCAACCGCGCGCATGCGCCCTACCCCCGATTGCGGTGCCGCCTATCTTAACACTGCTCACAGAGTTTTCTTCTGCGACCTAGTAAAGTGTTTAAAAGCCCATTTCTTAGGGCCCTAAGGTAGAGATGAGGTGGAGATATGCAGATTGCTCTGCAAATTGAAAGAGGCTGGTAGACTTGGGAAACTGCTGTCTCCCAGCCCCTCAAAAAGCATCTCAGTGATTGAGAGTGATTCACAATAACCTCCTTATTTAGTTTCTCTTCCACCAGTCCACTCTTAACAAGGGTTTCCAGAGGAATTTTCTAAATGACTTCCCCTAGCATGTCACTACTTTGCGTGATTTTGATGGTTAATAGAGCCTAATAACTCATCATCTTCTCTGGTTTCCTTGCCTTTAGATTTGTCTCCCTGTAATTCGTTTTCATACTTCCACTAGAATATTCTATGTAAAGCACATATTTAAATTTTTCTTCCCTGTGGTTTAGAATGAAGAATGATCTTTGTAGTTACTGCAGATTTTGAATTTCTCTACACTACGGATTATTTTCTTTGGATAGGATTTTTAATCTCTCTGAATCTATATCCTCATCTATAAAATGAAGATAATTATCATATTGATATGGGGTGACTGCTGGATTGGCAGCTAGGGCCTCTGGTAGTGATGTAGTTGAAAATTGTATTGGGTACCACCCTGTCCTGGTGGGTGGGGTCTGAGAGAGAGAAAGAACAAGGAGAAGAAACCAGAAGCATGAAAAGGCAGCACAAAAAGAGAAGCCAAAGAGAGGTGGGAGACAGACAAGAATAATGGGCCAGTAAAGAGGAGCCGGAGTGGCCAGGCTGGGCGAAAGCCCCGGAAGAGTGAGCTAGTGGAAGAGGAGCCATGGTGAGAGAGTGGCCTGCAGAAGAGTAGCTGGTATGGAGTCAGATGCCAGAATCACAGGCCAGGGGTGATTAGGGGCTGCTGAGGGCAGACCTGGTGAATGTGGCCAGATGCCGCCAAAGTTCGGCCTGGTAAAGGAAGAAACTTTAAAGAACCTTGAAGAAGCTGAGCAGCTCGTAACACTGGAGAGAGGGGAAGCAAAGAGAAGATGGAAAAGACTGGATTTTGCAGAGTGCCTGCCTCAGGTTTGGAGGGGCAAAGGGGCACAATCTTGCACATTTATCCTTGGGACCTTTGGAACTAAAAATGGTGACTGGGGTAAGATTACTGACCACTTGTGGTATTAAGAACTTTTTATTGGCCGGGCACGGCGGCTCGTGCCTGTAAGCTTCAGCCTATGAAGTGGCTGGGGCTTAGGGATCGCGGTTCGAGTCCTGCCTGGGCCCGTAGCAAGACGTAGTTCCAAAAAAAATAAAATAACAGCTGGGCGTGGTGGCGCACTCCTGTAATCCCAGCTACCTGGGAAGCTGAGGCTGGGGATGGCTTGGGTCCGTGGTACCCCAGCCAACGTGAGCCTGCGGTTCCATGGGGGAAAATAGCGAGACCTATTCTCAGAAAAAAAAAAAAAGAACTTTTTATTTTCCTGGTTTTATTTTGTTAATAAAACCCTGCTATTTAAATTGCATTTGAGTGGCAACTGCTATACATGGGTGGTAACAATCTGAAATAATCTTGGCAGCAGAAGCCGTATTTTAACAGTGCCATTTTTTTTTCCATTGGCTTGTTGGTTGGAGGCTTCTGCCCAATTTACACCCAATATCAATACTATATCCTAAAATATTTCATATTTTATTTCATAAGTTATTTCAGCCCAGTCTGGCTGCTTTGTTATGCCGAGTAATATATACTTCGGTGTTATTGGCAGCAGCCGTTTTTCTGCCATATGGTCTGGGAAAAGTTAAAAAAGCCAATATTCTATGAAAAAGAAAACACAAAGAGAGAGAGGTGAGAGATGAAGAGATGAAAAAAGGAGACTCCAGATAATAGTTGAGTTCCTGGTTCCAGCTTATTACTTGAAGTCCCTCTGCCTTATTGTTTTTGGGTTTGATAAGACACTCCTCATGCTATAATGCTTCAATTATTGCTGAAGCTACTTTAAGTTGAATCTTTCCTCCTTGTTAAAAAGAAAAAAGCAAACTTTTCCCATATTGTGACATTTAACACTCCTGTATCTGTTTATTTTTTTTCTTTTAACTTAAAATAAGCAGCTACCCTGGTTATTTCACCTGAAAAATTCTTATTTTAGCAGAGAAGTATCACCAAAACACTCTACTTATAACAAAATGTTATTTTCTTTCTACCCTACCCTTTCCTCAGTTCAGATCCTCCCAAGAAAGAAAGAATACTGATATTATAGATCATGTGGTATGATGTTGATTGTGTCAGATTTAATATCTGATAGGGTAATGATGGGTGAATAAGGCCTTTGCCCTTGTCCTTTCCTATTCTTTATCAGTCTCCATTAGGACTACTATAAGAGGAACAGAGTGTCTCTCCTTCTTTAAGAGTACTTGTATTAATTCAAATTCCTGTATAACTTATGATTTGCTAGAGAACAGTAACATTTGAATTTTAGTTTAGTTACAAGAGTACCATTAGGGAACTTCATTTAGGCCTCAAGTAAACCATGGTTCAACATGTCCCTATCACTCTGTACCACAGAATGTCTGTGTAGATCAATATATTTAGGAATCACAGTTGCATTTGGTATTAAGAAGAAAAGAGATTTTTTTCTTTGGGGATGTAGACTGGGGAGACAAATGCCCTTTCTACTAAAGGTAGAATATAAGGTAGAGTTCTACATGGAGAAGGAAAATTTCTCCTTATGACAAGACAGGGGAAGGCATCTTAAGAAGAATTTTTGGTGCATATGTTATCAGGTACTGATTAAAAATATGGTAACTTTTTAATAGTCCCCATCCCTACCCAACCCTGTTTTATTTAGAGCTAAATAATGGTTTGCTTTTTCCAATACAGGTCATATACTGTTAGGACTGGAAATTTTAATGGTGAAAGAAATGTATGTTGCCATTTAGATAACCAAAGCCTGCAGAATTGAAAAAAAACTGAGAAAAAACAATATTGCTGTGGATCCATATAGAGCAATACAGCTAATAAATATTTGAGATCCCACTAGGTTTTTAGAAAATTAATAAGGAAGTTCACTTAATCTCTTTATAATTTCACTCCATTATCTTTTGCTTAATAGGTTATAGACTTTGTACAAGTCACATAAATTGACAGGCATACAAATGAAATTAAAGATTTGACTTTTATTTTCTGTCCACCCTCTATTCTTGTTTTCTAAACAATAAAGCTGCTAACAATCTCCTAGAAAGAGTATTTTTACTTGGATTGTGATAAGTACTTGATTCTAAATTTTATGAGTCTGAAACTAGAATCTGAGAAAAGTGAGACCCAAGGAAGACTTAAAGTTGTATCAATCTAACTTCAGAATTGTTAGAAATGTTATAATCCCAGTGAATTGGAGTCAAATTCAAGCTGCTGGAGGAAATCAAAATCCACCCAGGTACTCCTCTTGCTGAGTGAGAGAAAAGAAATTTGGAAGAAGATAATTTTTAGCTTTAATTTATTTGGGAATTTAATTTGTATAAAATAATTAGGTTTCCATGCTGGACTCTATCTTTGCAGAAACTTAATCTTGGATGGGTTTAATCATGTTTAAATGTAGGACGTTATATTGCTGAGATGGTATTGCATTATCTAGACTATACCATCAAGTAATACTCATTGAACTAGGTTGAACAAATTGTAGATAAGCATAATTTGAGATAGGAGATAAAATAGGAGATTAATTTTTGACCTATGCAGCTGTGGTCCTGGGAGGATAAATAAAAGAATGATAAATGTTAAGGAGATAGTATCACAAAACAAGGAGGAGAAAGTACAGGATATTCTGAGTCTTTTTCCACTGGAAGATGGTGATTACCACTATAGTTGATTATCTTCTTGGCTGTTAAGCTCAATATTCAAAGAGACTAAAATGTAGAGAACTGTAAGGGGAGAGGAGCTCCTGGTCCTTCTAACATCAGAAAAAAAATCTCTAATAGGTGATTCTTACAACCTTCCTCATACTTTTTTTCTCATATCTTCCTAAACAGAAGGAAATGCCAAGCTTATAGATCAAATCACAAGACTATCTGGCTCACATTTAATTGTGAGCTGAGGAATGGAGTCATTGAAGTAAACAGTTGGCAACAAGTCATGGCTTTGTACTCAAGCTGTTCCTCCTTCCATTCTGCTAGAATCATTGAAATTAATTCTCTTCATCTAAGACAGTTTATCTTGAAGCTGAAATTATGATGGAAATATTTTACACATGCTGAGTTCGTGAGGTAGCAGCCTTGCTTAGGCCTCAAATCTGTGCATGCAATTCCAATCAGGTCTAACAAAACTCTGTATTAGATATACTTGGCCATATCCAACCAATAATATGTTTGACTATATTTAACATTATTGTTCTCTCAGGGAGAAATTGAGTAAGAATAAGACAGAATTTGACCATTCTTAGCTATCTTAGTCAATACTGATAATCTCTTCACAACTTCAACATTATGTGTCTTTTCACTTTATTATATCAAGCACTTATGGGATTATCTGACCATAAATTTTCTCTAGGCATTCTGCTCCCTTTATCTTCTTCTTCCACATCAATATATACAAAATTGCAACAAAGATTTCTTCTTATTACAACATAATCAGAACCCTTAACCACAATAGAATATGCCAGAGGTGACCACATGATTTCAAGTGAACCTATTTCCCTGGTGTATGAAGGAAGAACCAACTACATCCATCCCTTTTATTAGAAGAGCAAAATCTTTCTTGGGAGGCCTCTCTAAGTAAAATGTGTTAAAAATCAGGCTTGTTTTCACCTTCTGCACACAAGATAGCCCAAAATATGGAGCAAACAACAGTTGGGCCTTACATTTGCAATATTTGTGCGTGTCCAGGGCACATTGTCACGAGCCAGCCGTGATGTGATCGAGCTGTCCTGAAGGGGAGGTAAAGATTATAGCTGAGTCAAGAAGACTCCAACAGAAGTGGCTCACAGTCTCTCTCTGGACTGTGGCACAGAGTTTATTTGGAGCCAGACTTTTATAGAAAACATGTAGCAAGCAGTAACAAAAGAAGTTTTGATCCAGGGTCACATGGTTATCAGCATATTTTTACCAAGAGACCAGCTAAAGCAAGTTTTGTCTAAGACTGCTCAAGTTTGGTCAAAGTATGACCTGAAAGAGGCATTTTACAAAGATAGCTTTACTGACAGTCAAGGTCTCTCTCCTTTTCCCTCCCCAGCAATTAGTCAAACATTCAGGAGCTTATCAGAGCAGGCTAAAAATAGAGTAATGAGAATGCGGCCTTCCACAGCATATAAGCAACTGTCTCTTTCAGAAAAGAGACTCTTTTTGCCTGCCTCCCTGTGTGTATGGTGTTCCATGTCTCAGAATAAAAGCACATGAGATATTAAATAAAGGTTCCAGGAATCTTCCAATTGCCCAAATCAACAATGAACATACCTGGCCTGGCATGGTTGTACAACACCCGCCAAGCATATCAGCCCTATGATCATTTGTCAAAATAGGTGCATAAGCACCCTAAATTTAAGGAAGCTGAAAAAGTGAGTACCTTATCTGGTACTAGTCATACACACTATTTCCCAGAACAAATTAATGTTCTGTTAGTAAGAGAGAAAGAGGGAATGGATACTGAGAGTATAATTAGAAAGGTCTGATACACTATTTATTCATAGATATAATATAGAAACAAATTTGCTAAATACAAACTAAACTGCTTTTCAAAGAGAGTTTTCCATTTAAGAAGGGCATTCTATATCGTTGACGTAGAAATGACCCAAATGTCGTGTCTGGTCACCTCATAGTCTTGTTTACCTTCATTGTGCCATAAGATTATCATTTTTGATAAAGTGAAAAAAGTTATGAAGCATTTATCTGGCTCAACTGTGCATATGATGTCTAAATTCTTTCCATAAAAATGATTACACATAAATTTTCCAGAATATCTCCAGAGATGGGAAACTTCACCTAATTTTTAAATCAGTTTCAATTTTATATCTCTCTAGCCTGAATATTGAAGTTTTTCCTTTGTGCAATTGGAAAGCTGCAATATGGGAGTGTAGTTGAGAAAAATATATGAATCATAAATTAGTCTATTGCCAAAAGCTTAATATTTTGGAGATATCCATAATTTATTTCTTAAATTATCTTTTTACTATAAAACAGAGTTACACTCAAAACTTAGCTCTTTACCATAAGCTAGGAAACTTTGACAGGTTGGCTGTGATAGGTGCAAAGCAGCCTTAACAAGAAAAGAACTATAATTAATATTACAGCAACAATTAGCAGTTTATATTATTCTTTAGAAGTATTTATGTCCGTCCTGTTTCCAGTTTTCTGGGAACAGATAAGATAGTAAAATGAGGTGTTTCTCATTTAACAGCATGAGCTCAGTCTGGTCTGTGATAGTGCCCAACACTTAGCAGCTTGAAAGAACTCACACTCTATCACAGTTTCTGTAGGTCAGGAATACAAATGCAGCTTGATTGAATCCAGTGCTTCAGGGTTCTTGCAGACATTTATCAAGTGCAGCTTGATTGAATCTACTGGTTCTCACAGACATTTATCAAGGCATTGGCTGGACTGTATTCATTCTCAAGGCTATATTCAAGGATTCTGAGTTCATATTGAAGCTAGGACCCCAATATGGGCAGTGTTATTCATTGAAAAAAATAGGCATTGCTATCACCTGTATCTGAAAAACACAGATATTAAGACTATCCTAAAACCAGATAAGGCTACCTCCCCTTTTACCTTTATGTCAAGTACCTAAGCAGACTTGGTGAATATGCTAATGTGCAAGGTCCTGAGGAGATGGCTCCCAGACCCAGATGAGAAAGGGGAATATGGACCACCAGGGAAGAAGTGATTGTGAATTGTGGCTGCTGGTTTCATGAGGGGTAGGGGACAAGGAGAAGAATAAGAGAGGAAAGGAGCAGAGAAGAAGACGATTTTGGAAAAGAGAGTGGAGCGAGAGCCTGGAAATTGACATCAGGCATGGAAGTTTTTAGCCTCAGGAGGAGGACCCAAGAGCTGAGTCCTTTGAGAATCTCCACCCCACCACCCCTCCACACACTCCCCCTGATAGGGGGCACCTACCCCCCTGAGTGCCATTGTCTCATGCTTTAGGATTGTTAATGTTACTAAGAGCTGGGTAGGATTTTAATTAACATACAAGCCTGACAGGGCTACCTACCTCAGGAGTTCTCTTGGTGGGAAATAAGGATATTTAAAGAGAGTTGGAACAAAGAAAGGAATTCTGATTTGGGATTCAGATCGGCCATTTCTGGGATGGTCAGGAACTTTGCAGGATGAAGATGTGAGCCATGTGAGTTTGGTCATGTGGCCAAGGCCTGGGGCCTGCAGCCTTTGGCTGACCCAGGTTAGCAGCATGTGTGTTAAAGGCAGCTAAGGAGTTTGGAGATTTTAACTCCATGTTGGAGTTTGTTTTGCTGAGTTCAACTTGAGTCTGGGAGAGGCCTTGCGAAAGTCAGGCCTGAATAGGAAGTAAACTTTGCTGGTTCCGGTACTATAGAGCTTTTTTTCTACTACCTGGAGGAGGACAAGGAAAAGACAGCATGGAAGAATTGGAGCATGCCAAAGGAGCATGCCATAGGAAGATGTCTTCAAACACGTGGAGATGAACACTGACTGACTGATGTTGGTGAGATACTCAGGACTGAGAAACTGAGGATTTTTAGACAATCTGGGGAAAAGACTTTGGACAATGTTGAGAAAGGTTGTGGACAATGTTAAAGTAATTTGGAGTTTTACTTACATGTTTCTTTTGTAGTAATTAGGAAATCACTTTGTTAGAAATAAATTAGTCTGCACTCTGAGAGTCTTGCTTTGACTTCGGATTTTGGTGAGAAGGCTGGGGATGGTGGAAAGAACCCACGGAAGTTTAGAAGAAGGTAAATTGAGGCAAACTAGTCTAAAGTTTAAACTGTGTTTCTAAGTTTTTCTTTTTTAGGTCTGAGAGGGGGGAGAGAGCTGAGAGAAGCTGGTAGCTGATTTTTGCATACCAATAGTAGGTGAACAGTGAAAATGCTAATGAACTGTTTGGAACCTGCTTCATAGAGAGAAGCAGGCATAGATCTAGTTCAAGTTCAAGTTAAAAAGTTTTTTTTTTCTTTTTACCCAGTTTCACCTCTTCTTGCCCCCACCCCTTGAGAGCTGTGTGAATGCAGAGGAGAGGTGACTCTGATGAAGTATGGAGAGATAGGCCTGCCCCAGAGAGATCCACCTGAGACCCACCTGTGTTGGTTGGATTCATCAGGTGCTAAATGGAGTGACAGAGGATCAGGAGACAAGGACATAACCTGGCTTCTTCAAACAGAAGTACACTAAGACTGAGGTAAACCCCACGCAGCTCCTTAAGGAGTGGAAGTGGGGATCTATTCCATTTGAAACACTTGTGAGGGTGTGGACTCTTTTAGCTTGTTTTTCCTATATCTGTAAATAAACCTCTATGCCTACCTTGATTACTAAGGTTTGTTCTCTGAGCAGCTGCTGCTATGTGCAGGCAGAAGAACACTCATTAAAAAGGAATTAAAAGGAGTTAGTCCTATGTTCCCCATAACAATATGGCTGTTTGTAAGATTCAATCACTTACAGACTATTTGCCTCAGTTGCCTCAGGGTTGTCTCAGTTCCTTGCTGGCTTTTTATCAGTGACTGTTCTCAGTGCCTTTTTATATGAACCTCTTCCATATGGGAGCATATTTCATCAAAGGTGCAATTTAAGAAGTTAATAAAGTTTTAGCAAGATGGAAGTGACAACTTTTGTAAACTAATTTTGAAAATTACATCCTATGATTTTGATTGTATTTTACCTATTAAACTTAAGTCACTTATCTAAACTGAAACTCAAAGGTTATACAAGGTAATGGACACGAGGTGTCAGGAATCATTGGGAGTTCTCTTAGAAGTAGATGTATGGAACAGAACCTTTTATATACTTCTTAAAGAAGCTATCACAATCATATCCCCAACAAAGCAGTACTCAATAAGTTTCTTCATCTCCCTATGCTGGACATGGTTTAGATCAGGTTAAACAGAAATTGAGTTAATTGCTGCAGGGACCAGAAATAACAGATTAGTATAGCAGGGATTAAATACCTTTTTTCAGATTCTTCATTACTAGCAAAGTTGATTTTTTTTTTAAGGAAAAGTGTGTGCCTAGATCACTTTCACTACCCTTGTTATAATTAACAGTGACCATAAAATTTAGTTTTGGCCAAAGATATATCAGATAAAAATTGATAAGTATTTCTGGGGATGCTTTGCTTTCCTTATATGAATGGACAAATATAGTTGACATATTCTTATATATATATATATATCTTATATCTTATATATCTTATATCCCTTTCCTCTTTTTTCCTGCTATGATTATGCCTAAAGATGGTTGGATTGCAACCATATGAAGTCCTATTCTTCAATACTAATATCTATTATTAAATTGGACATATCAAATGAGGGGAAAAAGCTTTATTTTTTCAAGTCAAACTAATTGAATTTACTGGTTATTACTGTTGAAAACATGCATATCTGGTGTAGTCATGTAGATGAGAGGCTCAAGACTTCCATCATTGTAGTAATAAATGTATATGATGAATGACAAAAAGCTATCTGTAAGAAGTAGGATTATTTAACAGATGTCTTAAGAAGAAAAGGTAAGATATTATGCAATCTGAAAGAAGGAGTGATTGAATGCAAACAATGGAAAGTACCCCTCAAAAAGTACCCCCCAAAAGTACCCCCGGTACCCCTCAAAAATGATTGAGTTCCTCTAATTGGGTTCCACAGGATTCTCTATTGTATGGACACAAAAGCTCTCTTTTACTTGAGTCAATTTTTACAATAGGCATCCAAATATACTTTTCATCAACACTTGCATTATTCAAACAAGCAAATAAAATAGCAGAAAACTGAAAAATTGCAATTGGTTTAACACACTAAAATTCTCAATGACTTTTGAAGCTTTATGATTAAGGTCTACGAAATAGCTATATCACTACAGGACTTTCAAAGATGGCATACTTCATCTTCTTTATCTATCTCACTCTCACTGACCTGAGTCACTGCAGATTGAATGAACAGGGATTTCTTCAGCCTTTACAGAACACCAGTTTTGTATCTATCTGTAGATCTCAATTTGTGGCCCTGATCTGAAGTAAGTATATCACTTTTTTGTTTTCCACTGATAACTGATTGTCAGACAAATGCTCTAAACTAAATTCTAACTTTCACACCTTGTTTCACACCTTATACAAATAATAGGACTAAGTTCTAGAACTAGCCTTCTGGCAGGGTTTTTGTAAATCTAACTGATCTCTCACAGACCACATAGCCAGGAATCAAATGAGAATTACTAAGATAAGAAAAAGAGTTAGCTGGGCACAGTGGCTCATGCCTATAAGCTTCAGCCTATGAAGCAGCTGGGGCTAGGGATCATGGTTCAAGTTCCACCTGGGGCCCGTAGCAAGACCTAGTTTCAAAAAAATAGCTGGGTGTGGTGGTGCGTGCCTGTAATCTCAGCTACCTGGGAAGCTGAGGCTGGGGATTGCTTGAGTCTGCGATACCCCGGACAACGTGAGCCTGCGGTTCCATGGGCAAAAATAGTGAGACCTAGTCTCAAAATAAAAAAAAGAAAAAGAAAAGAGTCAAACAAAATGAAGCATATAACACAACGGAAAAATAGCATGGGCTTTAGTGTTAGACTCAAATCCAGGCTCAGTCAGTTCTTGCAAACAATGAACTAACTGCTTGGGGCATCAGATTCCTCAAAAATAATATACATATAACAATACCTACTTTAAGCTGGGCACGGTGACTCGTGCCTGTAAGCTTCAGCCTTTGAAGCAGCTGGGGCTAGGGATCATGGTTCGAGTCCCACTCGGGGCAACACAGCAAGATCTAGTCCCAAAAAATAGCTGGGTGTGGTGGCACATGCCTGTAATCACAGCTACCTGGGAAGCTGAGGCTGGGGATTGCTTGAGTCCATAGTACCCCGGGCAGCATGAGCCTATGGTTCCATGGGCAAATAGCAAGACATAGTCAAAAAAAAAACAAAAAACAAAAAAAAAAAACAATACTTATTTTAGTATTATAGTAAGGACTAAAAATAACATTTGTAAAATCACTGTTTTATCATTATGTGTCTCAGTGAAAAATTTATCTAAAGTTTAGAGGAGAAGAATAATTATGCTCTTTTCTCTGTCTAGCAAACTGTCCAACTTTCAAGGTCTAACTCAAATCCCCTTTACTCTGAAAGTCTCAGCACTTAAATTGAAAAGGACTGTTTTGCCAAAGAGGTTATCTAAATTATTGAGTTGTTCTGAGTTTGTGTGATTAGACTAGGTTAAATACTATCTTCAAGGATTGACACACTATAGCAGTAACTATATAAATAAATTTTATCTGTATAAAAAATCTTATGGTCTATAAATATTTTTCTTATTTTGGCTTTAAATTATGTTTTGCTGAATATAGAAACAATGAAACACTAAAAGATGTCAGTAAATGAATATATGACCTTTCTCTCCAATTCAATTAAATGATGGTATTTGCCTTTAAAATATGTATTTTGGAGAAGGTCTTGATGACTTATCCTTTCTAAAAGATTAGATAGAGACCCTCTCATCTCCAGTAAGATAAAGATTTGGAAAGGAAAACAAGCTAGCTTGTGGGCTGTATTAGAAGGTACCTCATGTCCAAATCCTGCTCTCCTAACTAAGGAATAGTTTCAATAAAAGGGGAACCTACAGAAATTTTAGGAATCAAAAACAGAGAGTACTCATATCTTATTTCCATCAGAAAAATTGGGAACGTGGTCAATCTTATATGACCTCCTGTAATATCCTAGCAAAAGAACATAGAGAGGACTATGTATGGCTACAGAAGCAATAATAGCTTGAAGTAAAATATCCTATAGCCCTGAGATGGTAGGAATAGCACCTGAATTTTACTGTACTCCTAAGAAAGCTATGTAACTTAGTTGTAAAGAAGAGATGAATGTTTGCAATAAGGAGTTTCCATTATGAAAAGAGATATGGGTCTTATTGCTAGACATTAGGACAAATTGTCAAGACATCAGAAGATTACACTATGGTGATATCATGGCCAATGACCAAAAAGGCATACCTCTTTAGCAGATTCGAGGACAAAACACCAGTTGTCTTCCTTATATATGTTCTTGGAATTTAAGGCAATCTAAAGGAAAAAGCATAAGGAAGATTATGAAATCTTGAATTGTTTGAGAAATATGAATTTGAACATGAGTTGAATATGACTGAGAAAATTACTGATGTAACTCAATATATCTGGCCTTGACTAATTTTTCTGCAACTATGTGTAACGAAAGCTTGAGGTAGTACTATATTCAGTTGTGGAAAAATAAATACATACTTTTGTATATCTGAGTACACAGATTGAATATATCTTGTCAATTACACCAATTGAAAAAAAGAATCTGAAGTAATAAGGAAGTCATTGTAAGGGTGAAGATCAACAGAATGGAGATCAATAGAAAGAGAAGACATTTAAATTACGATAGATGGCACAGCCCAGCTGGGTCAAGCAAAGTTTGTTACATGTGATAATCAAGAGTGAAGAAAGGAGATGAAAGTAAAACAGGATAGGCTCAGGAGAGAGATTCTTAGATCTGCTTTGCTACCAACTGTTCACTACAGCCTTTTATTGAGAAGTTTGTCATTACATCGTGGTTTTGTTACAATAAGGAGGGCTTGTTAGTTTCAAGGACAAACAGTTGCTATGGGTGAGTCATGACAGTACAATATTTAAGCTTTCAGGATAGTGTCTCATAATAGACAACTTTTTGGGGTACAAATATTATCAGAAAATAATGCAAGACCATCTTAGACTCAAGGCTTGTTTCTGTGAGCATGTGAGCCAACTACATTCAGTTGGCACCAACCCAATGTCACCAGCATTCCAGAAGGACAGGATACTTGTGGGCATATATCTGGCCATTTGGTTCCCAACAAATAAAGTAAAAGTTTATATTAATTTATGATCTATGGGTACTTGGAAGTTATTATACATTTTTCATAGTTGGTTTATACATTGATTTGAGTTAATGAGTAAAAATAGTTCATATTGTTCTTATTCAATGATATAAACATTCAATAATTTTCAATATACTGCATTAATGTCCTTAATGTCTTTACAAATTCTGGAACTAACGGTTGCCTCTTGCATGGTGTGATTTTGTCCTGTGCAGCAGTTCTAATATCTTCTGTCCTACAGAAGTGCTGGCCACCACCTCATGGAAGAATTTATGGACATGTACATGAGCTCTTCGAGGCCCCCACAACTACCATTTCAGTTGTGAACTAAAGATTGAAAAGATTATAACATAAAGATGCATAATGATGAAAGTGAGCACTGTTTTTTGTTTTGTTTTGTTTTTTAAGAATGGTCAGTTTAGGGGTATTTTGCAAAGGATTGACTATACATTGAACCAATGAATAATGCAGGCACTCTTATGAAAGTAGCACTCACAGCTTTGAAAATGTCTGTGAAGTCACTGATTTCCCTTGAAGGCACTAAGATCTCATCACTTGTGTACTTACAGTTGAAGTGTAGTTCAGGGCCAGTGCATATTAGTGGATAGTACTTAATAGCTGTGGGGGAAGATGCAGAGTTAGAAAATGAAAAGGAGTATGTGTAACTTCTAAGTGTAACTGAGAGCATTATACTCTTGGATGTGGTGGCAAATTTCCACAAAAAAATAGGTAAAATTTGTTGCTGATGAAGATGATGAGGAGGACTATCAGGATGAAGAGGAGGAAGCTGAAGAAAAAGCATTCATAAAAATATCTATAGTAGATAATCAAAGCCCAAAATGCAATAAAGTCAAACCAGAATGAAAAGACTCAAAAAATCATCAGTCCTTGGATAAAAAGGTCAATAATCTTCAAAAACAAAACAAAGACCACCAAACCAGCTAGGAGCACTTTCCAACCCAGGCTGCTCTCCAACACAAAAACACCAACAGCCCACCCTAGAGTTGGAATCTTTCAATACCTTTAGATGAGTAATAAGCACTGCAGTGACAGAAACCAGCTCCATTAAGCATGGACAGGACCATATGGAAATCTTTTATATTGTTAAAATGACTGGGGGACAAGGCCTAAGCAGCAGACATTACCCTAGATAGGAGAGATACTGAAAAGTACATACAGACCACTTTGCCTGCTGGAGACTCTAGGCACCAGCAATGGTCTTAGGAGGCCAGGAACAAGAAGAAACAGGGCCGAAAGGGGCATACAGGGGTCCTGCACATAGAGGCCTCCAAGAGAAGCACTTAAGAGGGAGCAAGGAAGTGAGCACCCAGATGAGTGCAGGGGAAATCAGGCTCTCCTGAACCTGGACTACCATGGAGCCACAGGACAGTGCACTTGGGTGCCTGGGTCCTTCAAGTAGTGGGACTAGAAGAGGCCATCACAAAAATCATCACAGAACCAGAGGAGAAGCACTGTGTACAACCACTGATCATAGTGCAGGGGAAAAAATTCAAGCATGGGTCCCATAATTGGTGCTATTGGGATAAAAAGGCTGGCTTTGCTCCTGATGTGGGAAGCATAATTAGAATAATATGGGTAGGCTCACTACTGCTAGACAAAAGTCTGTGGGGCCTGCTACTGGACAAATAGCTTGTGTGCCTGAACAAAAGTTGCCAATAAGACGTGGGTGGCCTGCCAATGGTAGCACAAAACAGTGCCCACAGGCCACCAAATCAATGATAATTGGGGCATGCACTATGCCTTAGAGAGACACACAAACTGTCAATGGCCTTTAAAAATAACTACCCTGGTAAAAATTTCAGAGATTCCCCAATAGCCAAATATAGTAGTCCACAACAAACCAGTAAGAAAATCAAAGGTTCTTCCTCCCATCAGCAGAGATCCAGACAATAAGTCTTGAGGGAGAAGCTGCAGTGATCTGCACCTCTACTTCTGTCCAAAAACCACTGCAGCCCACAAAATCAGCAGATACTTCTATAATCTAGCAATACTATCAAAAATAATGCCCACTGGCATCAGTGGTACTAGCACACAACAGGCAGAACAAACCCTGAAGAAAACTATGGGAAGATGTAAAATCACAAAAGACTAAACAAACCCCACTGAGAGCAAGGCACCTCAGAAAGTCAGGCCACTTAAGCCAACAACATGGGTGCAGAAAAATATTACAAACTAACAGGAAAAGAACTCATAACGGTCATAATAAAAAAACTAAAATATTTAACAAAGAAGGTAGAGAAGAAAGAAAAGGAAAAGAATGAGATGAAAAAACAAAATGAATAAATTAAGAAAACGAAACTGAAGCTTTAAAAATAATGGAAGCTAACAGAACAATGGAGGACTCAAAGAGCTCAGGGAAATGTCAAGAAAAAAGACTAGAAGAAATGAAAAAATGAATTAGCACTCTTGAAGATACAGACCTAAACAGGGAGGGGAAAAAACCAAAATGGAAAAACAAAGATTAAAAAAAAAAGAAAGTGAAGTAACACTCAGAGAAATATCTGACAACTGAGGAAAGGCAACATAGCAGTCTTAGGGATCCCAGGAGACAAAAGAGACAAACTGATAATATATTTGAGGAAATTAAGATAATTTCTCAAATAAAAAATGAAAATTGACATTAAGGAAGCTAGAAGAATGCCAAAATACTTTAATGAAACAAAACTACAGCAAGACACATAATAGTAAAATTACCAAAAATTAAAGACAAGAAAAAAATAAGCTAGCAAGAGGCAAAAAATGGATAACCTATAAAGGTAAACATTTAGGCTCACCTCAGACTTCTCAGAAGAGACACTCAGGGCAAGAAGACAACGGAGTGAGGTATACTAAAACCACAAGATAAAAAATGCCAACCAATGATACTTTATCCTGAAAGGTTCCCCTTCATTTATGAGGAAAAAATATGGTCCCTTTTCAGACAAACAAAACCTAAAAAAAATGCACCATAACCAAATCCCCCATTCAAGAAATATTACAAGAAGTGTTTAAGATGTAAGCCAACAGAAGAATGAACAAGGAGAACGTAACATGGCAACAAATTGAAACACACAAACACAAAAAAGATGAATATATTGACAAGTACAGACTTCTACATATCAAGAATTACCCTAAATGTTAGTGTGCTAGCAATAAAAAGGCACAGAATAGTAGAATGGATTAAAACGTATAATCCAACCATCTGCTGTCTCCAGAAAACACATCTAACTGCTAAATATAAATATAGATTTAAAGCAAAAGGCTGGAAAACAATCCTACAAGCAAATGTACCGTAAAAGAAAGCAGGTAGAATCATACTCGTATTTGACAAAATAGACTTCAGACTAAAAAAGAAAACAAGAGACAAAAATGACCAGTCACTGTATATTGCTCAAGGAGAAAATACAACCCAGAAAGACACAACACATATCTACATACATGAACCAAATGAAGGAGCACCAAAATACACCAGAAAATTACTAGCATCTCTGAAAAAGAAAGACATTAAAGAAAATACTTATGTAGTAGGAGATCTAGCATACAAATTTCAACAAAGGACAGCTCGACAAGACAAACAATAAACACACAGTAACCCTAAGAAAATACCTGAACCAAATGGACCTAATAAACATCTACAGGACATTGCATACAATAAAAAGGGAATGCAGATATTTTTCAAGTGCACATGGATAATTCTCCAAGATTGATCATTTTCTGGGGCACAAGACCATCATCAACATATTCACAAGGATTGAAATCAATGATTTTCTCTGACCATAAAGGTATCAAACTAGAAGTCAATCATGAAAAAAGGAAAGGAAAACTCACATCTCATGGAAACTGAAAGGGCAGTGAGGAAGGAGGGACAAACAAGAACCAGGCTTAGTAAAAGTAAAGAGAAATTTATTTCCTACACCCCCAGGTGAGCTTTTTGGGTACCCATGAAGCTGCACAACAGATGGTGGAGATGGCTGTCTTTTACTAGGAAGGTAGGTTTTTGTTTGGGGTGTCAGGAAAGAAAAGGCACTAAATGTTTGAAGTTGACAGGGATCATAGCCAGAAGGCTATTGGCATTTTTGATGGGTGAGATACAGAACTTTGCATTAATGGGTGAGATAAAGGATTTATTCTGCATCTTTAATGATTTTACCTTGGAGGGTTTACTGCCCTTTAACTGACCATTCGGAGACTTAAACCCTCATTAAAGAAAATCACTGGGATAATGAGGAAATAAAAGAAATGAACATTTCAAGATGAATGACAAATAG
Organism: Uropsilus gracilis; assembly: GCA_004024945.1. NCBI lineage: Eukaryota > Metazoa > Chordata > Mammalia > Eulipotyphla > Talpidae > Uropsilus > Uropsilus gracilis. The sequence goes on along the minus strand of PVHY01001960.1, from coordinate 11,019 downwards.
GACAGAACATTTGGGATGCTGCAAAAGCAGTAATTAGAGGAAACCACATAGCAATGAGAACCCAAAGAAATAACTAATTTCACATATGAAACAGGTAGAAGAACAACAGCAGAAGCATCCAAACACAGACAGAAGAAAGGAAAACATTTTTTTTAATTCACACAGAAATAAATGAAGTAAAAACAAACAAACAAAAAAGACAATCCAAAACATCAATGAAACCAAAAGCTGGTTCATTGAAAAAAAATAAGCAAAGTAGAAAAATTCCTTGCTATACTCACAAAGAAGCAAAGGAGAAAACCAAAATTAACTGGATCATAAATGAAAGAGGAAAAATTACAAAGAAAAAGGCAGGAATATAGAGGCTAATCAAAAATATTATGAACATTTATATACAAAGAAGTTTAAAAAATCTTGATGAAATGGACAAATTTTAGTATTTAACCATCCAAGACTGAATAAAGAATAACAGAAAACCAAATTAAACTGATCACAAGTAGCAAAATATGAGCAATAATCAGAATCCTTCCCAAAAATAAAGATGGATTAAAAAATGAGTTCAACAAAATGTTCAAAGATGACCTGGTGCCCATCCTACAAAAATTCTTTTAAAAAATTGAGAAAAAAGGAGTACAACCAAACACAATCTAGGAAGCCAACATTGTGCTTATACCTAAACCAGATAAAAGCAATACATAGAAAGAAAACACATACCAATCTCCCTAATGAACATAGATGCAAAAATCCTCAACAGAATCCCAGCAAACAAAATCCAACAATACATCAAAAAGATAATAGACCATTATCAAGTGGGATTTATACCAGAAAAACAGGGATGGTTCAGCACTTGAAAATCAGTAAATGTAATTTATCACACCAAAAGTAAATAAATAAATAAAACACATGATCATATCAATAGATGCCAAGAAAACATTTTCTTTTTTTGAGACTAGGTGTCGCTATTTTTACCTGTGGAACCGCAGGTTCACATTGCCTGGGGTACCACAGACTCAAGCAAACCCCAGCCTCAGCTTCCCAAGTAGCTGGGATTAAAGGCATGCGCCACCACACCCAGCTATTTTTTTGGACTAAGTCTCACTCCCTTGCACCAAGTGGGACTCGAACTGCGATCCCTAGCCCAGCCACTTCATAAGCGGAAGCTTACAGGCACGCGCCACCGTGCCCGGCAGATGCCAAGAAAATATTTTACAAAGTTCATGAAAGCATTATTGGTGAAAACACTTATGTACTAGGAGACATTAACACTCCAATCTCACCAAAAGACACATCAACAAAACTGAAACTACATAAGGACACAAACTTTTTAAAAATTTATTAACATTAAATTCTTTTAATTTCTTGCATAGGTAAATGATTACTGGGATGCCACCCTCCCCCATATACCCCCCCCACACACACCTCTTGTGTTCACTTAGTCTCCTCTCTCATTGTTTTTTGTTGGTTTATGTTGAGTTCAATGGTCTCTTCTTTTTCTGTGGCTATGTCCATTTGTCAGATGAGGGACAGTGTTCTTGGGAAACGGCATATTGTGCTTGATGGTTTGTAGTCTTAGCTTTGCATTGGGCAGCCAGTCCATGCTCATTTGGGGTTTATCAATGTCTTTACGCTGCTAGCTGCCCTCTCCAGTCTGATCTCCTTGCCAACTCACTGCTTCTGCACCCCATATCTCTGACCTCTGGCTTAGAGGGTCCTTTCTGCCAGCTGTTGTCAATAGAGGTTTCTTGATGTGGTCAGGCATCCACTGATAGACCTTGCAAGTCATCCCCTCTAGATCAGTTTGCGGATTTGCTGTGAAGCCGATGTCCCTACTCTACAGTCCTCTTCTCCCAAAGATTGAGGAGGAACACATGTTCCCTTGGGTGGCAAGTTCCATAATGGGATTTTGATTCATCCACTCCTGGTGAAGCTGTAAGTTTTGATAGGTCTTTACCACAGTTGTTTCTGATTCCAGTATGTACTGTCTTTCTGAATGGTCCTTGTCCTGTGTCCTACACATGTGTAATGAGCAGCTTCTTTATCTGGTTGCTCACCTGTTCTATGTTGCTGTGTGCCAAAGGACACTAAGACTTTAAAGGAAGATCTAGACTAAATGGACCTAATAGATATCTATAGGACAATGCACCCCCAGCAAAAATAATACACTTTGTTTCAAATGCACGCTTATCATTCTCCAAAACCAACCATATTTTTGGCCCCATAAAGCAAACATGAATATACAAACATTAAAATAGTACCAACTTTCTTGTCTGATCATAAAGGTATCAAGCTAGAAATCAACAATGAAAAGAAAATAAGAACAGTGCTGAACAACAGACTATTGGAAGATTCACTGGGTAAATGAGAAAATCAAAGAAGAAATTAAAACATACACTGAAATAAATCATAAAGATGACACAACATTCCAAAATGTATGGGACTCAATAAAAAAGCTTTTCTCTTTTATAAGAGAAAAGTTCATAGCAATAGAGTTTCATATCAAAAGGCAAGAAATAATCCAAAGTAATAATACAAACCAATACAACAAAAATGATGAGATGGACAAATTCTTAGAATGATACAGCTACACAAAACTGAGTGAAGAGCAATTAGACCAAAATCAAAAAAGAAAAAAAGAACATACAAGAAATCCAAATAGGGAGAGAAGTAAAACAATCAGTGTTTGTAGATGATATGATAAAATATAGAGAGTTCTAAGAATTCCACAGAAAAGGTAATGAAAATAATGAACCAGTTTAGTAAGGTATCAGGTTACAAAATCAATGCACAAAACTCAGTAGCCTTTCATTATGCAAAAACTAGGTCTGAAATAGAAGAGATAAGGAAAACATCACAACGCACAATTATACCAATGAATATTAAATACCCAGAATAAACTTAACAAAGAATGTGAAAGTTATACAATGAAAATTATAAAATATTGCTAAAATTAATAGAAGAAAGCACAAAGAATGGAAAGACATCCCCTGCTCGTGGATCAGAAGAACTAATGTTGGCAAAATGGCCATTCTGTCAAAAGCAATCTACAGATTCAATGGAATTTCAAAAAAAAAAAAAGAAACCTTAATGTTATTCTTCAAAGAAATAGAACAAATGCTACTACAATTCATTTGGAATAATAAGAAACCTCTAATAGTCAAAGCTCCCTTAACCTAGAGGAGAAAGAATGGAGGAATTACTCTCCCAGATTTTAAATTGTACTACAAAGCCATAATGAAGACAGCATGGTATTGGTACCAAAACAGACCAATGGAACAGAATTGAAGGCTCAAAAATAAAGCCCAACATACATGTACAGTTCATCTATGACAAAGAACAAAAATATACATTGGAACAAAGATAATCTCTTCAATAAATGGTGCTGGTAAAACTGAACCACTATATGGAAAAAATGAATCTAGATTACTTCTACATACCATGGACAAAAACCAACTCAAAATGAATAAAATACTTGACTGTAAGCCTTGGAAACATAAAATACATAGAGGAAAATTTGTGCAAAGCACCCCATGATTTACACCACAGAAACATCTTTCAGAACACATCTACAAATGCAAAGAAAATAAACAAAAGCATACATATCTGGGTTTACATCAAACCAAAAATCTTCTGTACCACAAAGAAGACAATAAAAAAAAAAGACACCCGATTGAATGGGGAAAATTTTTTGTGTTCCATACAACTGATATGGGTCTGATATCAAAGACCTAAAATGAACTTAACTCAACAAACACAAAGCAAAAAGCCCAGTTAATAAATGGGTAAAAGAACTTAAAATACATGTCTCCAATGAGGAAACACATATGGTCAAGAGGTTTATCAAAAAATGTTCAATACCACTTAATTTTAGGGAAACACTAATCAAAGTCACATTGCGATACCACCTTACACTGGTAAGAATGGTCCACATCAAAAGCAACAACAACAAAGAGCAACAACAAGTGCTGATGGAGATGCAGAGACATGGGGCAATTTTACACTTCTGGTGGCAATGTATACTGCTCCAACCACTGTGGAAATATATATAATCAATTTTTAAAAAACGCCATGGTCTGTAAAAGAAATTAAATCAAAATTGCAAGCTAGCATATAAAAAGGTGATTCTCTTTCCAAAGTGAAGCCAAGTTCATCGGTTGTGTGAAAAATTGCTTCTCCATGAGTGATAGGGAGGCTATTCAAGATCTCTGGTAGTGGAGGAAATCCCTTTTAAAAAATAGCTGAAACAGTTTGTTAAATTTTTCCATCTTTTTTCATTTTTGTTATAATTGATATCTGGATGACATTTTTATAGTGCAGAGCAAGAACTTCCCCTACAAAGAATAATAAATGTCCAGGTTTCATTGCCAGGAATGTGTTGTACAGACTGCCTATTTGGTTTTTAATAATAAAGTTTACCCTTTACCTGACTTTAAGTATATATGGATGCTATGATAGAACATAATGGTAGTGATCAGACAAATGTAAAATATAAAAAGACAAAAATATACATGTCAAATGAACTCAGCATTTTAGTAAAGTAAAAATTAATTAATTAATTAAAATACAACCTTTCCAAGCTTTTATTGCTAGGCTACATTGTGTCTAGAACTATGAAATGTACACAAATTTTACCCTATTTTGGAAAATAATAAGTTGTCTTGACAGTGTCATAAGTGCTGTCAGATGAGATGAAATACCTAGATTAAAGATAAAGGACTTAATTACTCAATTAAAGATTGAGATACCTAGATTAAAGATAAAGGACCTAAAGGATAAATACCTAGATTAAAGATAAAGGACTTAATTACTCACAGCAAACAGCATGAACATCATCATGTTCTTTTTCCTTCTGATCACCCAAATCCCACGTACTCACAGAGAAGGGCCCAGGTTAATTCATCATATGCAGTGCATCAATTCATCATATGCAGACCATTGAACTGAAGAACCCTGAGTTAAGGAACCTGAACTTTTTATAATTGGGAGTAAGCTTGATTTTTTCCTTTGGAGGAAGGCAGTATCTTTATTATATTCAATAATCAGACAAGCTGCTTTTTTCTCTGAATGAAGATACTATCTCTAGTTTTAAGGTTGTTTTATATCAAATACCTTTGGAAAGACAGCTGAAAAACAAAAAGCTCAATATAAGTACTTCTACTAAGAAAATGTGTGCAAGTACAAGAGATCCATGAATCTCTTAACCTATAAACACTCCGCTCCCTTACTATCAAAGCAATATAAAGAGCTGGGCTGTGGTGCACAAGGGACAAGAGAGATTGACTCACACAAAGAAGCTGGGACTGAATGAAAGTATGTATCATCCAGCCCCTTTACTGCATTTTACAAGTGTTATTTATAGGGTTCACAACTAGTCAAAAAAGGGGAATAAGTGCCTTAGGCAAAAACAGATTAGGTAAAAGACTAGTTCCTGTGCGATATCTGGGGCCATGGGATTCACTCATTAACTTGCTATCTCTTAAGGAATGTTAGACACCCACCTGAGGTCAATCATGCCATTTCCTCTTCGGTGTTGTGAAGACAGATAAGAGTGGAATGAAGTTTTCTTCATTCCCAGCATGAGTTCTGAGAGGTCTCAGCTCCCAGCTCCCAGTACTTCCCTGCATTGGTTTTCATCTCTGCTAGGTGTAGTTTCTCCATCTTTCCCAGAGTAGACCACTGCAATGGAAAGTGGGAAGCGGGTTGCTACTGTTGAGTAAGGCCCTGCATGGTCCAGACTGGGGTGTCATGTGGTTTTGAGGTGCTGGTGGCTGAGCAGGGGGTGAAGAGAACTTCCCATAGTTGGGGGATGATAGAAAAGGGTAGGTCTCTACACCATCTGACCTATGGTCTGTGTCTACTCTGAAGGCAATGATAGTTGAGCTAATGATTGAGGGTACTTTCTGAGGGTAGTTGGGGCCACCAGCATTGCACCGAGACTACTGTGCACCTGGACTGGTGCTGGTGAAAGAGCCAGGGGTCAAAGGTGCTTATCAAAGTGTGGCTGGGCTGCCAGTAAAGGACAGGTCTCTACATGAATAAGACTGGGTTATGCCTTTGCCCCAAAGGCAATGGGCTTTTTTCTTCCTCTGATCTGTGTCTATTTGTCTGAAATCAGGTAAAATGATACCTTCATTTTACTCTCCTCGCTCTCCTTTTTTTCTTAGATATGTATTAACTTTTCTAAGCCTTTTGTGTTACCATGTATTTTTTTATTATTTTTGTTCAATTTCTCTAAAAACTATATTTTGATTGCTAGAGCACTGAATTTATTAATTGCTTTAGTCAGCAAAGTCAGCTATCTCGTTGAATTCTTCCCATCCACAAGTATGAGATGGTCTTCCATCTCAGAACCTTTCTGAGTTCTTTAATAACATCCTGTAGTTCCTGTTCTGTAAATCCTTTTCCTCCTATAGTAGGTTAAATTTTTGTTTTGTACACTGCTACATTGCTATTATTTCTATCATTTTCTTTTTGGTGCAGTTTTCATACTTTTCTATATATAATTATATGTCTTCTCTAAAAACAATCTCACTTATTTTATTTATCTGATAACTCTGGACCAAACGTTTGGTACTCATTGAAACAGATATGGTGACAGTGGGCATTCCTGGCTTCTTCCTATGTTTGAGAAGGTTTTCAGTTTTTCACAACTAAGTATTATATTGCTTATTATGGCCCTTATTATGTTGAGATAGGCTTCTTGTAGTCTCATCTTAGTTTTTTTATCATATTTCAACATAATTTGTTGTTGAATGTTATGAAATACATTCTCCTTATCTACTGATATTATATGATTTTAATATACACTTTTGTTGATAAAATATTCTATATTGATTATATATGATATATAACACATATCATATGTTATATATGTTATATATGTTATATAACATATGATATATGTTATATATCATATATAATCAATATAGAATATTTTATCAATATATATTTTATATAATATATAAATTATATATTATATATATAAAATTTATATATATATGATATATATAATCCTTGCATCCTTGGGATAAATCTTACTTGATTGTGATATATATATCTTTGTGATACATTGTTGAATTTGATTTATTAGTACTTTGTATTGAAGATTTTTATACCAATGTGTTTTTTTTCTGGGATACTGATCTGTCATTTTCTTTGTATGCCATCTTTGTTTTCGCTGGCATGTTAATGTTGAAATCATAAAGTATATTGTGGAGCTTTCCTTCTATTTGAGTAATATGGACATTAGTTCTGTTGGAGTTCTGTTAAGAAGTTATCACTGAAGTCAAGAAGGCAGCCCTAAAAATAAGGGGAACAATGAACACAGGAAGCTAAAGCCTGGGAACATGTAACTGCCCCCATATCAAGTAACCATCTGTCTCTGCAGGGTCTTAACTATTATAAAACATCTGCATGGAAACTTCCCCTAAACCGCCTAAAAAAGAGTTACCCTGTCTTGCCTGTAGTGTATATAAACCCTGTCCTTTTGTAAGTAGGGGTCCGTTCCCTCCAATAAAGTGTCACTGTGGCATGGAGGCCAGACCTCAGCTCGAGTTGATAAAGGCTTTTTGTTTTTGCATCTCCTGTGGTCTTGTGTCTTGTGTGAGCCTAAGAGGATTCGAACCGTAACATTTTGGGGGCTCGACCGGGATCCTCCACTCTCTCACAGGTCTCAATTTCGCAGCAGTAAAGCCTGAAAGGACCCTCTCCTACTTATCTCTCTCTCTTCTACCTGCTTTGCTCCTTGGGGAGTTGAGTGGCCCCCCCCTGAACTCACTTCGGCTTAGTAGCAGTGTGTAAGGGATCATCACACAGGCCTATGCTATGTGAGCAGGGCTCGCCTCTGACCTGAGGTAACATTGGATCCACTCAGTAAGCCCCCTTTCCTTTAGTTCTGACTTCTCTAAGTGGTCTGACATGGAATCCAGACCAATCCTCTCCCCTAATCCTCTTCCTGAAAGCTGGAGGGTCCGCTGAGTATGGATTTAACTGAGCCTTTGTACTCTCTGAGTCTGGGAGACATCCCAAACAGCCCTCTAGAGGATTGTAAAATTCTCTTAGAGGAAGGGGCTCTGATGAGGAATCCAGAGACAGGCCTGGTGCGGAATCCAGGCCCGATAGAGGTATTGTTTTCTTATCTTCACTACCTAAGTCAGTCACCGGCCAGCTTGTGTTGTCTCAGTATAGTTTGTATTGTGTGTCTTCTGTGTATTTTTGTCCCTCTGTGTTTTTTGTTGCGTGAATATCTGTGAATTTTCCTTGCAGCCATGGGACAAGACCAGTCAATGCCCTTGGGTCTCATGATTAACAATTTTTCTGATGTCCACAGGCACGCACATAGCTTGAGTCTCCATGTCAAAAAGAAGACCTTAATCACCCTCATTTCGGCCAAATGGCCTGCTTTCTTTTCAGCCGAAGACAAGTCGTCTGACTTCATGTGGCCTCTGGGGGGCACCCTGGAATGGGGAGTCATCCAAGAGGTCAAGCATCGGGTCCTCCAGGACCACCCAGACCAAATCCCCTACATACTCCTCTGGTAGGATCTGACAACTTGTCCTCCAGATTGGCTCAGGCCCTTCGTCCCTAGGTTTAACAAAAGAATAGAATGTGGAGCTCGTATTTATGTCTCCCAAACTGCTGAGACTCCAGAAAGACCACCTCCCAAGGCACCTCCCAAGGTGCTGCCTGACTCCACCCCAATTGAACTCCTAGAATCTATATTGTCCCCCCCAAGAGCTCCACCAGTGGAGCAACCACATGACCACCAAATTCCTGAGCGTCCACCTCCTTACCTGCCATTGGCACAAAAGTGAAGGGAGATGGGGTCCCCAGGGCTGGCTGCACGAACAACGTGCCAGCAGGTCCCATCAGCCCCACTCCTGGCCCCTTTGAGGGCTATTGGTCCAGTAGGGGAGGATGGAGTCCAGGCTCATCAGTATTAGCTTTTCTCTACCTCTGACTTATATAATTGGAAACATCAAAATCCCCCTTTATCTGAAAACCCCAGGGGATTGATTAACCTTATTGTGTCTATTCTCTTTACACACCAGCCTACATAGGATGATTTTCAGCAGCTCCTAAATATTCTATTTACTACAGAAGAGAAGGGACGCAATTTTTTAGAGGCCCGCCGTCATGTGCTGGGAGACAATGGGCAGCCTACCCAGGATCCATTGGTCATCAATTGGGCTTTCCCTATGGAATGTCCACAATGGGACTTCACCAACCTGAAGGTAGGGAGCGTATTCAAATCTACCGCCAGACTCTCATGGCAGGCCTATGCACTGCTGCCCGAAAACCAACTAATTTGGTCAAGGTAGGAGACATTTGACAGGGGCCCCAGGAGAGTCCAGCCGCGTTTTTAGAGTGGATAATGGAAGCCTTTTGACTGTTTCCTCCCCTAGATCCTGAAGTGGTAGAAAGTAGGGCAGCTATTATTATGGCCTTTGTAAACCGATCAGCACCAGATATCAAAAAGAAATTACAAAAATTAGAAAGATTAGGGGAAAGGCCTGTCCAAGAACTTGTGTGGGCTGCAGAAAAGGTATTTTATAGTAGAGAGATGTCTGAGGAGTGAGAAGACAGACTCTGGGTTGAAGCCAGGGAAAGGGAAGATAAGATTAGGGAAGAAGATAAGAGGCTCAGGCATTTAGAGCAAAAGTGGCAACTTAAGCAGATGACAAAGATTATGCTGACCGCAGTGGGCAAAGACCAGGAACAATAGGGCAGAGGTCACAGACCAGGACAACGGTCTAGACTGCAGAAAAACCAATGTGCTAAATGCCGGGGTTTTGGATGCTGGGCCAAGGACTGCCCCCAAAATAGGCAAAGGCCATCTCAGGATGCAGTGAAACCAACGCCCAAAACTCCAGTTCTGGCGATTGGCAGTATTGAGACTGACAGCGACTAGGGGATTCCGGGTTTGGACCCCCTCCCCAATCCCAGGGTAGCTCTAATAGTGGAGGGGAAGCCAATAGAAATCCTTGTAGATACTGGAATGCAGCACTCGGTTCTTACTAAAGATCACGAACCAAGAATGAGCAAGTGCACACTAGTGCAAGGAGCTACTGGCTCACAGTTTTATGGGTGGACCACTAATCATTCTGTTAATTTAGCTTCTGGAACGGTGCAGCATTCCTTTATGGTCATTCCTGACTGTCCGACACTGCTCCTAGGATGAGATCTCTTAGCAAAAACCAAAGCGCTGATCTCTTTCACACCACAAGAAATATAGGTCTCTAGTCCCGCGACCACCGCCACAGGAACCACAGTTCTTACACTAGCTTTAGTTGATGAACATAGACTTTTTGAAGAAGCTCATACTCAAAAATTAATAAAAGAGGGAGAGCAGTGAGCAGAGAATGAGAGTGTATGTCCAGACCCCACTAAAGCCAGTGTCCCTCTACAGTGGTTGAGGGAAATCCCAAAGGCATGGTCAGAAATGGGAGGAACAGGTTTTGCCAAGCATTAGACTCCCATCTATGTAGAAGTAAAACCTGGTGCCACTCCTGTAAGGGTAAAACAGTACCCAATGTCTCTTGAGAGCAGCAAAGCAATCAGCAAACACATTAAAAGGCTCAGAGAACCAGGAATTGTCAGAGTCTGCCGGTCTTCCTGGAACACACCCTTGCTCCCCCTCAAAAAGCCAAATGGAGATTACTGGCCAGTACAGGATTTGTGTGAGGTGAACTCCCGGGTGGCTGATATCCACTCAATGGTCCCAAATCTGTATATGTTGTTGAGTTTCCTATCGCCAAATTTGTTGTGGTACACTGTTCTGGATCTAAAAGATGCCTTCTTCAAAGAACCAGCTTTTGGTTTCGTTAATCTTTTGGATAGTCTTTTTGGCTTCTAGATTATTTATTTCTTCTTTTATTTTTGTTATTTTTTGTCTTCTGCTGGATTTGGGGTTTTTCTGTTGCTCTTTTTCTAATTTTTCAAGTTGGTAGATTAGGTTGGTTTTTTTTTTGGTTATTTTCTTGGTTTTTGATGTGGGCCTGTATTGCTATGAACCTTCCTCTT